>CCAG010007332.1:0-80900 GCA_001077435.1 Glossina morsitans morsitans | reverse complement strand
TAGTACAGCCAGTTCAAATTAGTGATTTACCGCCTTGAGAATCATTACAGTTGTTATGTTCAGTTCACTGTATATCATTAAATCGATCAGTAGCGTCCATATAAATATCTACGAAAAGCAAGGAAACATTAACAGTTTTATAAGTTTTTCAAAGTTTTCACATTGACGAAAATAGAGCTAGAAGACATTTAGACATTTAGAATACTTACCACCATTATTTTTCCCATTTCAGTACTATTAAGTGGAGTAGTATATATTTATGATTAATACATCATCTAAGGCCCTTATGGAATATTGATAGCGTAAATAATGAACGATATGTTCTAGGGAACGTTTAACTTGCCACGTTTCAATGCGAATGCAACAGAAAAGAATACGGCGGATATTTACGCAGGGCTTCTATAATAAAAAAAAAAATAATTATGCCAATTAGATTTTAAATTGGAACTTAGCTGAAATTGAACGGTATCTTACCATTTAGTAACTGTTTTAGATAAATCAGTTTATTTAACATTTCGTGCTTCTTACAATTTTCATATTTGTTCAGCATTTCTTGCAATTTCGGTTGGTAAGCTAACTCGGCACAATGCCACCATCTCAACCAGCCCAAATGAAAGTAAAAGCTTGCCCATCAATTTCATTCCCATTCATTTTGCAAGGAAAATGATTTTCCGACTATATACTTAAAAATTTATATGGAACACCTTTCAATTTCGCACGTTCTTTCAATTTAACGCACAGCATACTTAGAAAGTGTTGCGTAGATTCAGGTAAAGATTCAAATAAACGATAGTTCATCCATCGAGCGCAATTCGGACAAATAATTGCTAAATTGTTTGGCATCCGGATATTGAGAAAATATGGAGGACTCTTGATATTAATATAATTTAACGCGAATACACGAGTAGTTTTTTTTTTTTTTTTTTTTTTTTTTTTTTTTTTTTTTTTTGAACCGATAACGTCCGCATTAAATTGATCTATCAAACCGGATACATCGGTCAATGTTTCACGGCGGATTTTCTTTTTCAACGTTAACTCAAAGTTCTTGCGTACTTTCATTAAAGCGGGATAGGTTTGCAGAATGACTTCTTTCAACCATAAATACTAAGTTTTATCATGTAATTCCTTCCATGCTGTGCCATCTAATTGAATAAGATTATGTGTTAACGGATCGGTGCTTAGATTATTATATAAACCGCAATCCAACATTAACAGCATCGGCTTTAGCGAAGCATAAAAACCGACAAATGGTGCTTGTCCACTATAGAGGGTGTAGAAACTTCGCAAAACATGAACTATACGCAGCTTACTTCCAACACCTCTTACAGTGCATGTAGTATACCATAATATTTCCAATAACTGAAAGCTGCTTTCACTATTAAATAGAAAATTGCTGTCGAACCCAAAAGGGTGAGCATTAAAATTTGTGGCAAATTCATTATTCGTCTCTTTCTTCAGTGCAAAATTTTTATCTACTTATATATATATATATCGTTAGGCTGCAAAAAAAGAGCACCTTATAAGTATTCTTACTTTTCATTGCCCTTTCTTTGGAAACAAACCTTCTGCCGTCGGCTGCCGCGCTTGTTGAACGCTTCAACGATTAGGTGGCAGGCATATATATTTTGAGAAGAGGGTCAAATTGTCCTTCTCATTCACCGCAAGTATTCCATCGCTGTTCTCTTTGCAGAAATCTTCTCCTTCAAGCCTGAGATCTCTTAGGCACGTTTGGAATTTTATCCTCCTTGATAAAACGCGCCATTGCGTACCCTGTGAGCAGCAGCCGGTGCTTTTCTTCGACTTGCGACATCCTATTGGCGATTAAGTTGGGCAATATTTCACCATCAAGGTCGTAGAGTACGAACTGTTCTGCGGCTCTTGCTTCGATTTCGTAGTCCAGTTTGTCTATTACGAGATAATCCTCTTCAGGCCTGCATCCGCTACACCAAGTCGCCAACTGGAACTCTTTTAGATGATCTACCAGCTCCATTATGTCTACTGACGATCGGGTCCTCATTCTAAAGCCGATCGCTATGTTGTAAAAGAATTTTTCTAAATGATCCTGTTTTACCCTATATGCCAGGATGGTTATGTCAGGGTAAGCTCGGAGAAGGTCCTCTATTATGTATTTAAAATTGGTGATGGTATGGCATATGTCCATCGCTGCATAGTTCTTCTTTAAATTTCTGGACGAATACTCGTGCGCCTCATTGAGTTGATTTTGGAGCTCCACCCAATTTTCCTTGGTGATGGAGCTCCGGTGCAGGATCTCGACAAATATGACTAGTGCGTTGATGACATTGCACGTTCTTTGTGCCGCGCCGTCGGAGTTGTCGATTATCTTCGATTTTATAGCCACCTGTAAGGTTGCAGTCTGTGGATCGCTCAAGAATTGTACAAAAATTGAGCTCGACCCCCACGGTGCGCTATAACGTCGGCATGCAACCAGTATGTGACCAGTACGGTGAGCTGGGCGTCTTTATCTTCGCCAGCTTCGTAAGCAATTCCCGTTTGTACGGGCTATTTTTGTCTTTCCTGCATTTTGTTAATAATGCTTCCCCCAAGTGGGGATAATCATACAGTAGGCGAATTGAGGGGATGTGGCCGTCTGCCCGCTTCCTTTGGTATACTACACTGCCGAATTTTTGTCCCAATATTATTTGGTTTTCTGCGCATCGGTCGCAGACGACAGCTTTGACGTGTAATCCCATATCCTCCGCGGCTTTAATATTTTCCTCGCGTAGGTTCACTCCGCACGTATTGGACGTGCAGGGGTGTGCGTTCAGCACGATGTTGGACGGGGTCAATACTCCGCGCTGCGAACACGAGGACTTTTTTGTGCGCCTCGGTCCCCGTGCCTTCCTTGTTGTAGCCGCATCCTCGCAGCAAGTCCTCCTTTCGTGAATACGACGGCTCCTACCTGCCTACCTGCCTGCCCACTACCGCCATCGGAAAATCAACATCCGCGGAATAACACCGTTCAGGTAGATTAATAGCTAACATGGGATTGGGCGAACGAGGATCTCAAAATTTCAAAGTATTATCGCATGAACCGGTCATTAAGTTACTACTTTTAATCCAGTAACACGTTTTAACGGGTACTTCATATGCGGCTACTTGCATTTGCTAGTCTGAAGCTAAATCCCAAATTTTCACTTGCTTTGCACTAGCTATGAATACTTTTGTACCATCATCAGACCACCATACATCTAAAACGGGTCCATCCACAATTTTCATTGATTTTGGCAGAGTTTTTCCGGTTTGTTCTACCTCCCAGCAAGGTATGCTACTGTCCAAAGTATCGGCAATTACCGGCTGCACGGTAGCCGGACTAAATTTCAAAGCAGACACGCAGTCTTCGGGCGAAGCCACAACTTCGTAGTCGTTCATTCGATTTGTGCTCGTGCTTCCCAAACATGCTGACGCGCAGATTTAACAATATTCTTTTTATGTTTACTAATCGTCTTTACTTTTTTTTTAATATTATTTTACATTTCTTCGAATATATTTTTGGCAAAATTAGAGATATGCGTAACAACCAATAGAGGAACTTTTAAGCATATTTTTTTTTTATTTCTTTAACTGCGTCAATGAAGTCCATTTGGATGCGCTGCTTCCTTTATAATATTTTATCTTTATTCTTTGTTTTCCTAATCATTCAAAGGGTTTATTTGTTTTTGTATTAATATTTAATCATTTTACTTGCGTTTATTTCGTAATCTTTCTGATAAAACTATGTGGTTTCTTATTGGGCTTACCATTAGGAACTTACTTACTTGGAAAACGCAATTACGTTTTAATGTGTTTTTAGCCTAAGTGAAGACTAGGCAGTCTACGAGATTATTGAAATCAAAAACAATCTAACCCCAACTTTACTAAGGCACAAACAAAGAACTCTGTGTTCACATTGGGCATTTTTTACGCATCGCAACGAATTTTCGGTTGTTAATTTGCTGAATAAGAGAAGAAGAACACAGAAGAAGGAATCAAATATTATGTTTTTTAAAGGTTTTGCTTGTAACTTATAGCGAAGGGATTGCTGTGAAGGGTCTAAACTTGGTCTCCCTTTCCAATTCGAAGAAAATTTGGAATGTTTTCGAAACGCTTCTTCAAAATTGTTGTTTTTATAAGAAAGCTATATTCAAACATTAAAAGAAATTTTAATTTGACAAAATTGAATAAGTTTGTTGAACGTTAAATTATTGCAATATTAAATTTGCAAAATATATACGCTCATAAAAAACTCTTTCAAGTGCTTCGGTTATTTTCACTTCTTTAATTTCAATGCGGCCTCTGCTCTGGTTTTCTGGAAAATAAAACATGCTCATTGATAATGTGGAATTTTGCACTTTACAATATTTGACAAATAAACTAATTCGATTAAGAGGATTGTTCTAATGTTATTGAAAGTTTGATGACTTTTAGTGCCATTTGAGCTGCAGGGCTTCCAAATTTGCTTCAATCAGTTAATATGCTAACAATCGAGAATGGTCAATTATAATTGCTAGACACGCTGATGGCGTTTTCCTTTTAAAGACACTTTTGTACACTTTTTATTAATAATTTCGCGTTGACTCGCTTTAGTAAATTGTCATTTGTTATATTGGCTGCTTATTGAAGGAATTGTTTCGAAAATTGTTTCCTGCGATTCCAATTGGTAGCAGAATTCGCCCCATTTCAAAGATGAATAATATTCTATTTCTTTACACACTTATTTAGATTTTGCGAGATAGTAACATTTAAATGGTTAAAGCATATGTAACAATTTCGTTATTATAAACTGTTAGTTTTGGGAACAATTCTGTTCAATATTTTGCTTAAGGGAATGTATCTTAATTATAGCTGCTACAAAATATATTACAAACAAATCGTAACACGTCACTTGCCAAACATCTATGAGATATAATGTATATTTGTTTTTTATTTTTTAACATCATGATTTGAAATTTATGGAGCACGTATAATGGCTTCATATGCAGCAAAAATCATCGGTGCAACTTTTACCGAGCGCGATTTTAAGCTAAGCGTAGCATTAGGATTACCTAGTTGCAATTTCATTTCCAATAGTACCCATATGTTATTGGTTAATTTAAAGGACTGATACAGCATATCTTGGCTCTCCACATTGCGTTTGGCAATGGTCTATCGCAATTCTCCTCATTTGCGATTTCTTCGCCGAACATTTCCTTGGTTATTTAAGAAATTTTTACTGCCGCACCCATGTATCGGATATTTGTCGTCTGAGATCGTCCCATCTCCACCTTTTTCAGCTGCCGACTGACGTTTTTTAGGAGGGACCGCACTTTCTTCTCCGATATAGGGCGGTGCAGCTCCTTGCTTAATTTTTCGGCCAGTTTCTCGTACTCGTACTTAGCCGAATGCCTCTTGTTGAACCACAAATGTGGGTGTTCTTTAAAAAGTCGGCTGAGGGCTTCATGGAGCTCCGAACGGCAACGCTTAGACATACTCGGAAAAATTCTTAATATTTTTAAATATAAAATCCGAGTTTTTTGTATATATAGGATGTATATATGATAATATAGTAGATAGAAGCAGTATTTTAATTTTTTCGCCGGGTGTTGTGATGATATTGCTTAATTTGTTGATGGTACTCCATCTCGAAGTCGAAGGATTCCGTCTAGCTTTTAATACAGACAAACTGTCAGCAACAATGACGGTTTTGAGCTTGTCTTTATGGAAAAAGTTCGCAGCAAACCCTGAAACCTCTCTGATCATCGGGCAACACAATCGCAGTCGGGCAATTTCCAAATAACTGTGAGCGGCCTTAAAACAAAGAACATTTTACAAATCAATTAAATGGGAAATGCGAGCTGGACTCTGATAGAACTTGAAAACATTTCAGTAAATTATATTACTATGTGTGCTCTCACTTTTATCAATAAATGCAAGTTTTCTTCAAATTCGTTAAAATCAAAAATAACTTAACTCTTATTATTGATTTACTGTCAATAATTTAAAGAAAGCAAGCATTTTTTCATATATCCGTTCAAATTTAAATCATCATTTTCAAACCTAAAAAGAATTACGACTTCCGTTTACGTTTACATTTCACATTACTTACTTTCAAACTCTCAATTGTCAAAGCTTTCTGGTTTTCGAATGTTGTCATGGCTATGTTGCCCCTGTGAATTGGGTTTATATTATTTATATCCTTCGGCACCTCGTCCCAATCAGGAACTTTTATTGAAACTTTCTTTCCGCCCTCATTGTAACTACTAAGTGCGGCTTATCTTCCGCACAGCTTCCGTCACGGAAGCTGTATATTTGATTTTAATAGCTGATTTGTAATCAGGACGCTCCCTATTGCACGGATTCCAGTGAAGGTGAAGGATTTGATATAGTAAATTAACATTAATATAAATTTGACTAATTAAAACCAATGCAATCGATTTACGTACAATTTCCATCTTGCGATTTTTGATTTATATCCTCCCAATATCATAATATGATCTCGGCGTGCATTCAACGAAATCAATTCAGTTCCTTCCTCACTTAACCGTTTTTCCAATTCTTCTTCTTACGTTCTTAAATTTTAGAAACATAGTTTCTGTGTCGGATTACTTAATTATCGAGTCTTTGATGGAATCCTTAGACAAAATATTCTCCACCTCCTCATCACTATTTAAAAGCGAATTTTCATCAAAGTAGGACATTTTGAAATTTGTCTTTTGTACCTGCAAAAATATAGAGTACACTTCCTCTTCTTATTGTTAAATTTTCGGAGAGTCAACAACAGGTGATTGTACAAAAAAAGAAAAGGTCCAATGTGAATCCAAAAGTCCAAGGTTGGAAGTTAGTTTTGATATATTCGCTTTTCATTTTGTTTTTTCTCTTATTAATTTTACGTGTTATATGGTTTTCCCTTTTTCTACTGATTTTTTTTTATATATTTACGTGTTGAATTTCCGTTACGTCTAAGTTTTAAAATTATTTTATTTTAGAAATTAAACTAAAATACTTCCCTTTCCGTTTATATATAAAACCTTAATTCTCAAGGATAACTGATTGCCTCCATCCGGTAAAGATTTAGCTAGCCTTCGAATGGTTTTTGAGCATTGGCTTTTCAGACTTCAACTCTTCCAATCTCTTCGTTAAAATTATTCCGTGACTATTGCCCAACAAATGATAAACCATTTTGGTAGCCTAGTTTTCCTATGAATGCTAAAGACGCAAGAGCTCCCTTGTTTTCTCTCAATGTCTTCGCTGAAACTTGGTAAAACCATGTGACTATTTCCAAGTCACGTCGCAAATGAACTTCTCTGCATCAGTTAAATCTTCAGTACTATCAGCATTCTAAAAATTTTTCTGAAACGTAATGAAGGACAAATTATCCTCAATTTCGGTCTCAATGCAATGTAGAATTTTTCGAATTTGGCATGCCAGAATCTTCATCCTCCACTTCACTGTCTTTAAAGTCACTGGAATGGGGTCATTCGAATTGTCTTCCATCTCTTTATTCTTAGCATATAACTCATAATTATTCATCACTTCTTTGGAATACTGCTATTTGATTTCATATGACTCACTTGAAGCTTCCACTTGCCGGTGTCATTGATGCTTAATCTAGTACTTTAGATTTTCTCTAATATTAACACATTTTTTGCACGATTAAGACGCATTCGTTTGATTGCTTAATCGTTTAAAAGCGAACTTTTATCAATACGCTTGGCTTTAAGTTATTTCGTAGATTATAATAAGCGGGAAGAAAACCGACATTTACAAAAACTTTCCTTTACTTAGGGGGCTAGCACAATGAGGCGTTATTCCTATTCTCAGGTTAGGACTTAAAGTTTGTCGACTTTTAATAAACTTTATGGGAATTGGTCAGCCATATGATTTTGCACGCATACGTACAAATAAAAAAAATAGAAAAGAATGCACAAAAAGAAATAAAGCACATTTTAAATTTACAATAGTGTACTTAATTTGTGTTTACTTTACACTAATGTACATTTTCTCTATATTATGTGATTTGCCATATTGATTTATACCATGCATTATTTGTAAGAACTGAAAAATAGGCTAAAAAGACTATTTATTTTAAGTTTAAATGCATTCATGAAATTGGTTCATTCGACGTATGTATGTATATATCTACATAGGTATATATCTAGTCAATCTTCTTGAGCATTAATCCATAAACAAGCTTGTTTTAATTTCGTTATTATTGCTTTTCACAAATTTGTTGTTTATAGTTACATTAATTTCCTAATTTTGGTTCTGAAACCACACGATTTTGTTTACATATTCCTATAAAACAATACGGTATTGCGGCTGCCCATTGTGTCTATCATCTTGGAATTTTTAAAACGAAAACGAAAATAGCGCTTCGTTGTGTCAGACCCCGTTGATTTGCAAATATCCACAACGTCTTACAAAAAGCAAAGTTCAAATCTCATCCCGAAAATAGGATTCACGCATAAATGTGATTAAGCGCATTGTGTCAGTTCCCCAGAAAAGTTGAAAATGCAAAAAATAACATAGGTAAATAAATAGTGAGAAAGCGTTTTTTCAGTTTAATACGTCTTCAGTTTGTTATCTACGTTGTTTACGTTATCTACAATTTAAATGAATAAACGCGTAGTCCATTGAGTAATGAAGGTAAATATTAAACTCCCGCGTTAGTAAAATTTTTCTGTATAGTGTTCATATAAAGACAAATAGTTTAGCGAAAATTGAAGCAACTACTGCAAATCTAAGCGCATATGACCCATTTTATATTATAGTAATCGTTACAGAGCTTAACGTTAACAATTCGGTTTTTTAGAAAACTTTTCCATTGAATCTGTTAATTTAAGTTATCTAATGCTGTTAATATATTTCTTTAATTTGTTTCCATTATTTTTTCACCATAGCTAGTGATTTTCATGGAAAAAATTTTAAATAGCACCACTATACTTCTTGTTTTTAGTCAGCTGTTTCTTGCTATTCATTTATTGTGATGTCAATAGCTTTCGAAAAAGGGGAGTAATTAAAAAAAACGTCAGATTGAAACATATATAAAATTAGCTGTTTTAGAAAAAAAAACCAATATAAAATTTACTCTGAGTAATTTTTTTGCAAAGAGAAAGAGTGTCAAAAACTTAATAAGCTTATCTATCTTGAAAGTACGTTTTTCACGTGATGTTGTGCGATTCTTAATAACAAACGGAAACAACGCATTCTTAATTCGATTTTACTGTATTGAAACACTGGATTTTACTAATTGCAAACTATGGAAAAGAGATTTACTAAGTGAAGGTACATCTGCTGCTTAGTGTGAAAGGAAAATCTAACAAATGTGAAAATTAAATATTACAAGTTGTTTAGTCAACGCAAATCTTTGTAACATACATTTGCTTTTTATAAGTAAATACTATATGGATTATAATCTTAACAATTAGTGATTAGCTGAGATTTGCTGTAACGCTATCAATTCGCTGTCAACTGTTGGTACATAGTTTATTGTGCTGCATAGCATATTAGTGAATTGTAATTGTAATGCGTAAGACGCGTTCACAGACTCAAGCAGAAAACGCGTTACTTGCGAGTTCGCGTTCGGGAGCTGCATCCTTAACCAGCAACCAAGTAAAACAACAGCATATGAACAGCAACAGCACGCAAAAACGCAGTCAATCAGCAGCCGTAGCACCTAATTTTGTGGATCCAAACGCATATAAGGTAGGTTCTGCCGGTCAATCTGCAAAAAATACGTAGCATTGCATTTTTATAATAATATATAGAATGGGACGAATATATTTTCTAAATAAATTTATCATGCATGCTTATATTTTACACTTTTGTTTATAAATGTAGGAAATTGTTTTCTTTAATATTTCCCACTATATTTTAAAAGCCCCTTATCATATGTTTCTTATGCGTATAGAGTCGCGTCTTATTGCTTTGTAATCGATTACAAATTTTCATGTTTCATTCAAACTGGCAACGCTGCTGCCATATTCTTCCCTAATAGAATTTTACTTTCCTTAATTGTGCGAAGCAAAGAGTTCAGAAAGAGAATAGAATGGAAAAAAGAAGCTAATGTTGATAGTTGATATATTAAAATACAAACCGTATAAATCATTAATTTAAATTTGTTCGCGTCTTATAAAACCGTATACACTAATTTTTTTTACAAAAAATGCAAAACAACTAAGTCAAGCCTGAACATTGAGAAGCAGTATAACGAAAAGAAAAAGTGCGTAAAGTAAAGACGTCAAGTGTGACTTTTTTTCTACATAAATCATGGGGGAAATTAACTGAGCGATTTTTCGAAGGTAATATTATAATGTTGTCTTAAGAAAATTCCTAAACCTTAAAAGAGTATTTTCTCTTTATATAGGTTGGGAAAGGGGCTTATTTCTCGGTATAATACAAATACAAAGTTAAAGTCATTTAAGTTCGGATGTTGCCAAGTTACATATTTTTTTCATCGTATAATTGGTTTTTAAATTTTTGCTTTTGTGTTTTCAATTGTTTTTGCGTTGTGTTTTAGATTTGTTGGTGTGCGGTGTTTTATGTTACCGTTTCAGTGTGCGTGGATACCTTTGTCCATATGTGCATGGGTATATATGTGTGTAAAATGGTAGATTTATGTATTTGAGCAATACATAAAGTAATTAGTACATGTTTGGCTTTTTATATGCGTGAATGATATGTTCGCGTTTGTTGTTCACTGTGACGAATGTTTTTGATCTGTAGCTCTGATACCATGTGGTGTGTGTGGTATGGAGTGCATATTTATTTATCAGAGATGAATATGCAAGCTTTCGGAATATTTAATTCCCTCCTTCAATAATTACAATGATCAAAAAAGTTTCCTGAAATGAAGTGAAGATCCTGGATTTTGATTTTGCATTACTTTGATTTTATAGGAATGTGAGGACATGCTAAATATCCTGCGTGTGGTCGAGTTACAAAAGATACTTTCCTTTATGAATATATCCTTTGCTGGACGCAAAATTGATTATCAACGCCGTATTTTAACTTTGTTACGTACAAATTTTGATTTAATTTCCCATAAAATAAGAGAAGTTTACGCGCAATCCTTGTAAGTGTACTTAATTGATATATGCCTGTTATATTATTATGACGTCCGTCCTTGAGTTTAGAGTTGAACAACAACAAGCCACTCTGTACGGTCCTCCAGATCCGAAAAGAATGTATTCACAAATGCAAATGCAGCCGAATCCCGGCAATTTAGTCGCCGCGGCAGCAGCTAATGCTCAAATGCCTGGAGGCGCACAGCAAATATTGAATCCAGCTGCCGCTACCGGTATGCCGCCGACCGTTCCACCCGGTAATAATGTGGTGCCATTTATGCATGCTATACCCACGCAGATGCCCATCCATCCGGATGTACGTTTAAAAAAGCTGGCTTTTTACGACGTCTTAGGTACATTGATAAAACCCTCATCACTGGTACCTCGTAATGCCCAACGCATGCAAGAGGTGCCATTTTACTTTACATTAACACCGCAACAGGCTACCGAGATTGCTTCAAATCGTGACATTCGTAACAGCTCAAAAGTTGAACATGCTATCCAAGTGCAATTGCGTTTCTGTTTGCTGGAGACATCTTGTGACCAAGATGATTGTTTTCCACCTAGTGTGGCCGTTAAGGTGAATAATAAAATGTGTCAGCTACCGGTAAGTTTCCTCTGGTTCTTATTTTAATATAGAGAAAACAAGCTTTAAAAATCTTTTATGCGTTATTAGAATGCATTACCACAAACGCGTCCAAATATGGAACCCAAAAGGCCCCCACGGCCTATAAATGTAACCTCAAATGTTAAACTATCGCCAACAGTAACAAATACCATTACTGTGCAATGGTCGCCGGATTATACTCGCGGGTATTGCATCGCTGTTTACCTTGTTAAGAAATTGACATCTGCCCAACTATTAACACGACTGAAAACTAAAGGTGTAAAGCCAGCGGATTACACTAGAGCTCTAAGTAAATTATTATTTGAAATACATTTTATAATGGAATATGCGGTTATGAATTCTATTTAATTTTAGTTAAAGAGAAATTGCGCGAAGATGCTGACTGTGAGATTGCCACGACAATGCTGAAGGTCTCTTTAAATTGTCCTTTGGGAAAAATGAAGATGTCTATACCATGCCGGGCGTCGACTTGTTCTCATTTGCAATGTTTCGATGCTAACTTGTATTTGCAAATGAATGAACGCAAACCTACATGGAATTGTCCGGTGTGTGATAAGCCTGCAGCTTTCGACAATCTTGTAATTGACGGGTAATGTGTCTTGAAAAGTAAATAAATGCTTTGCTTAGCTCGATTATTTATGCTGTTGCAGTTATTTTCAAGAGGTTTTAGCTTCAAATCTATTGAAATCTGATGATACCGAAATTCAGTTGCACAAAGATGGTTCATGGAGTACACATAGCTTAAGAGCCGATTCGCAGATCTTAGATACACCCACTAAGCCGGTGGAGAAAGTGGAAGTAATTTCAGATGATATAGGTGACGCACTGGCAGAGAAAGAAAGAAAAAGTCATTACTGAAAATTTTTTCTTTGCAGAACTCATTACCACAGAGGATGTTAAGCCAATTAAAGCCGCTGCAGTTTCGGTTACAGTTACTTCAAACGAGTTACCTTCCTCCACCACAAATAGCGAAACAGTAAGTTTATCATTGCCACTGTGAAATCGACTACTGAGCGATTGTCCCAGCCCGGGAGAGAGTAGAAGGATTAGAATGTACTATAAGTTGAAGAAATTCAAAAAATTTGAATCAAGATTAGTATGTTGTATTCCGAAATACTGTTAAATGTTTATTACAGCTGTGCAGGCTTATTCTGCATCCAAATTTGAAACTTTGGAATTTTTTTGCATTTAACTGTCACTGGGGCCGGGTATTTGACCTTTATTTAAAAAAAATTGATCCGTGTTTTTTTAGATATCTAATGGAATTATGTATAAATAATGATTTTCAGGTGGACTTAACTTTAAGTGATTCGGATGATGACGATACTCCATTGGCTAAGAGACGGCCTGCGTGTAAGATCAGTACTTCATCTGCAACTTCATCCACCGTGTCCACATCAAATATAAATGGTAATTCAGCAATAGCGGGTCAACACCGTGGCGTGTATGTGCAGCAGAAAACTGGTACGTTGGATGCATTTTCGTACTAAATTAAAAAATTAAGACAGATAATGCTATTAAAAAAACAAAGCAAAAGAAGACAACAAAACATTCTATGTTGTGCTACAAACATGTTAGCTCTGTTTTTCACATATCTCTGCCGGCTATTCTCTTTTTCCCCCCGTTTCAATTCTCAATCTTTTTCTTTTCAATTTAATTGTTTTATAAGGGAATTCTCTTTTTTTCTTTACGTTGAATTAAGATGGACTAAAAAAATTCAGTTCTTTTAACTACTGTGCATCATGGAATACTTGAAATTTTGCCCTTATATTATTATTATTATATTTTTTTTATTAATTTGCCCTGTAAAAAGTTTTCAAATAATTTTAAATCATTTTAGAAAATGTAGTTTTTAATCTCATATATTTTAAATTTTTCTTTAAGTTTAAAAACATTAAAATATTTCTCTCAATTTTCCCCTAATCAAAATTCATTGTTTTAAAATTAAAACTGAGAAAGCAAAAAAAAAGAAAGGATTCAGCAGAATTATTGGCCATATTTCTCAAAAAAAAAAAACAAAACACAAAACAAAAGTAACAGCAATAAAGAATCGTGTTAACAAAAGTTTCGCGAACTACCTCAAATTCTCAAAATGACGGACAAGAGTCTGAACATATTAGCAGGATATCAGCGAGCAATCGAATCGATGGTTGTTGTTAGTGTGGGTACACTAATGCATTTAAATTCGATAAGCATTATCGAGTTGCGTCACTCAAAGCTACCTCTTCTTATGCCTAATGCCGCCTCGACGTTGTTCGCATTTTCAATTCTTTGCATATTTGCCAACTTACGTTCGCTTTGGCGTCCACTAAGAAATCCGCAAAGGATTTTCAGTTTTCTTATGGAGATGACTTTGATATTATATGGAACAGACTTCGTGGTGCGTCAATTATGGCTGCCCAGCTTGAAAGTTTTAAGCTTCCTTTGCAATCTCTTAACCCATTATACTGTAAAGGTCAATAAGAAGTTCTTAACGCACCAAGCCCCATTCATTGATGATTGGATGCGTACCGAAGCTTTTTATTTGGTTCGTTTTATATGGGCCCTTGTTGTCTTCATTTTTATGCTCGATACCACCGGCGTTATTGAGACGTTGCAAGAAAATCTCATTAAAAAGAAAATCAAATGGTGTATTGACGATGATATAAATTTCGATGATAATTTGAGTGTAGGAGAGACTGCATTGGTAGAAAATTTGTCGAAAGATGATATTTCTAGTCAAAGTTCCGATGGAGAGAACGCTGGCACAAATTCCGTTCCTTTCGATTTTAATGAATTGCCGTATGTAGCGCAAGAAGATATTGCAAGCAGCACTCATGCTGCTGCAGGAGTCCGACGGCGTCGTAAAATGTCTCGTAAGACAAAACGCAATAACAAAGTTAGTTTAAATAATACGGTTAAAGAATGCTTTTGTTAAAAACTTCTCAAATATTAGTGCAAAAAATATGTGAAAAAATTGATGAATAAAGGAAAGAACACAGAAGTTGTTAATAATAAACCGAATGTCTTCTCCTCAACTATCTGGCTTTGCTCTGAACAATTTTTTGGCGTTCTGTCTTCATGATAAATTAACAATTGAAGAAAGTCTGCTTTAACTTATCCTCCTATAGAATAAAACTTCTTCTTGTTTGACACTAGCAATGCTTTTAAGTAGATGCATTAATGAAATGTATGAAAGCATCGGCTTTGGAGTCGAGAAATCTCGTCTGGCTTCGAGATGACTATTTGTCATAAACGAGATGGAAAGCTAATAGTAAACGTAGATCTTTGAAACCTCATTCGTGCGCGAAACCTTTAAATTTATATATATATGTATACATATAAAATATAATTGCGCGTTACACAAAAAACATTAGTCTAGTAAACTCCAATTGGCTTGGCTTGCAAAATGACTGTTTGAACTTCTCTAACTGATGCGTAGTCGCCTGGTTGGTTTCACTTTCGAATAATTTCATGATATTTGAATATAAATCGCAAAGTCTAAAAGTATATATTGCTGAAATTTTTAAAGCTACAACTGTTTTGAACACAGGTCTTTGTCTGCGGAATTATGTAATAATTAGTAAATGAGGAATAAAGAGAATGAAAATTATATTGTCAACTCGCCGAACTTAATCGGCTGTAACACATCATTTTTTTGAGGCGGAGCACAATCATTTATCGTAGAAGAGTATAGTAAGGATTTGATTAAGCAGGATGTCATGGTGGACTGATCGAAATAGTCGTTGAAGGTCGTTTCAGCACACACCCCTCTTTTTTAAATCAATTTATTTGACCTTGAATTCATGCAAACTTTTCATTTCGTACTTATATAAACATTCGTCATCGCTTTCTGGGGACGTCACAGAGTCTAGCAATCTTGGAGTTATAAGAGAAAAGACATACGGATGTCTACATTGCCGCGTGTACTATTGTATTGTTATCGCTATACGGCTCAAACTATATTGTGAACAGCGCCTACATCGCATTAAATATTGACAACAACAATTCATTTTTAAATTGTAATTGTTTAGACGAAAAAGATATCTTGAAGCATAAAATGCATTTTAGCTTGTAGGAAAAACGATACTCGTTGTAGAAAACGAGGTTAAGGTTTAAGACAAGAAGTTTGTATTCACACTGAGCCATTTCGACTTTGATGCGGCGAATTATTTGTTATTGTCTCGCTCTTTGAAGAAAAAGCTTTTAGGAACAACTAATCTACATTTCATTTTTTAATAGCTAAGAAGAGTTATTCATTTAAATATAGCAATAAGCAAGCAAGCTATATATCCGACGGGGGCCGAATCGCGCATACCCGCCACCGCTAAAATGTTTAGCCCTATGCTTTTGTTTATGGTTATAAAAAATTGAATGGAATAGAATTTATCTTCCATCTTTTAATTAGTAGAAAGTGTAGACTTTCTTTCTTAACATAAACGAAGATGTAATCAGCGATGCTCAAACAAAGTTCTCCATGCAAATAATCATGAAATATGATTTTTTCCATTTTTTCTATAATATTCAGGAAATATAAAACTTCTAGAGCACCGCGTAAGTCTGGGTCTACCCTTTAAATACACAAGGACGTGTAGTGGTGATTCGTTTTCCTATTAAAATAGTTCCGATATTTGAAAAATGCTATAGCTTGTGGTCTATAATAGTATAACGGTTTAGCTTAATTTATTTTAGTTTCGATTTGTTAAAGCAAGAAAGTGCAAGTAGATGTAAAAGAGAGCATTGAATTTGTGGCTTAAATCTTTGCCAATAATAATTTAATTAATATAATTTGATC
Source organism: Glossina morsitans morsitans (assembly GCA_001077435.1). NCBI lineage: Eukaryota > Metazoa > Arthropoda > Insecta > Diptera > Glossinidae > Glossina > Glossina morsitans. The sequence continues at coordinate 64,456 of CCAG010007332.1, read as the reverse complement.
AACTTAGTCATACAAGTGGCTCGCTAATATTTTAAAAATTTTTGCCAAATACCACCTACACGATCATGATATTGAGTCAGTTGATGATGATCTAAAACGGCAAGTGTAGAGTAGCGTTTTCAATAGAGGGTTTCAAATACACGCTAGTGTTAATGAGTAATGAGTAAGTTGGAATTTCTTTTTAAGCCCGAAACTTTCAAATATTTTGCATTCGACGTGGCATCGACCAGGGACTAGTATCAGTAAATTACAAGGCAATGCACGGTTGTCCCTAAATGCTACTTTCTCCACCTTCCGCTTCTATTACCAAGAATTTCGCTAAAGTTGCTTTTCTTGATCATTTTTTATATTGTTCTCGGTAAATAGGTGTCAAACTTGCTCATCAATCACAGTTCCGAAATTTGCAATTAAGGGATAATCGCTGCGGGCCATAACATAAACCTTGTACGACTTCAAGGCCAGCAAAACTGAGACCAAAGTAATACAACATTTTCCTTGTTATTCATATCCGTTGCACATACATATTTTCGTCGTCATTTTCGCAAACGGATTATGACATTTTTTTAATTAGCTCCATCAATTGGCGAAATCGTCGTCGCACTTCCGGTCGCAATAAAAATTTTCTCGTATGTTAGGGACATCCCATTCGAAAGTGTAATAATTTTTTCGTTCCCTCTGACCTTGAACGGTGGTTGCTACCACATTTAACCATGTCTCAATGCTATATTCGTTATAAAACACTGAGATTCTGACGATACTGGAAAACATCAATTTTCATATCAAATGACTTTGAAACTTTAACACGATCATAAGATAGTTTAAAGCAATTTATTTTTTTTATCCATAGATCATTTTTTGTACCCAAGTATACGAATTACCGATTTTAAGAATAATATTATAGTGACCAAAAAAAAATTGCGAAAAGCAAAATAATTAACTTTTCTTAACCTTTTTTTTTGTATGTATGTCTTTTCTTTATTCCTTTTTCATTTTTCTTTCTTTTTATTTTGTATAAATGTGTGCATATTTTTTTAAAAATACTTATATAAACTTGTAAATTTATAAGAGATGCCCACCTCATCGCAGGATTCGTATTAAATTTTGGTGAATTTGAGTAAAAACGATTCTATTACTAAAAATACATTAGCAACAACGCCTTCATCGTCAGATTTAATATCGACAACCACGGCGACTTTGTCGAATGGCATCCGGATTAGTAACAATAACAACGGTTATAACAATAACAATAACAACAGCAATAACAGTAACAGTAAAAGCCTTAACGATAGTGTTGTTGCCGACAATAAGTAGAAATGCTTTAAAAAAAAAAAAGCTTAACGACTTAATTCATATTTTTACTTTATATACCTCGGTTATGAAAACAAATGTTTTAATTGCGTTTGACAAACTTTTTCAAGATGCAGATAATTTTTTTAATTAATTTAATTCACAACACTTATATCGTTTCCTTTTCAAAAGAATGTAAAACAAAATCCAAAATTCAGTTTAGAGAGTTTGCTTGTATCTTGATCTTGCGCTAGCATCACAATAATAATAAATATGTATATATCATATTAGTTGCCGTTCCAATTAAGTTCCTTCTAGGTTATGCTACGAACAATTTGAGTTATTTGACCGCTCGTCATATTGGTTGTAGCACTTAGTACTGAACTATGGTGAATTGACAATTTTCTCAATACATTTATATGTCAGTTTATATGTCGGTCCGTCTGTAGTTGAAATCCTCTCAGACACGGAAAATCTGAATATTGAACCTATGAATTATTTCTTGTTAAAACGTCCACGTTCGCGGATGTTGTGCACAGTTGTTCTGTAAGTATAGTTAAGCCTTTGTAGAGTTTTATGCATTAAGCGAAAGCGGAGATTTTAAGGCAATAGTTCAATATGTACACTCCTATAGGAACCGTGTTAATTACACGCTAAAATGCATTTTTACGCCGAGCTAATGTTTTTAGGTTAATATATTGCAATGTGAAAGTTATAGTATAGTATAAGTAATAAGACTTACAATACTGTTTGAGATGTGTACCGATAACGGTGCTGGTATATACCTTTTCATTAACACAAAAGAACCTGTTTATCGTTAACCATTACATTTTCCAGGCGTGTTATCTATTAAAAGGTAGCTTAGCACAGAACGCGTGTAAAGCAGTGTTTCAAGTTTTTCGGACACTATGATTTCTCTCGCTAACACAAAAGATTTTTCCGGCGTGGAAATGTCATTTACTCGTAGGCAGCTTGGCAGAGACCGCGTGTTAAACGACGTACCAGGAGTTTGAAATGCTTTGAAAGGAAGGGAAAGGAAACATAATAATTCTTTTTCTTCTTCTTCTTTTAATTTTTGTTGTCGTATAATGCGGATGCTTTCTGCTTGGTCATATCGCTTATGCAATTTTTTTTTTTTTTGACTATGCAAAACAATTACATTGAAAATTAAAAAGTTTTCTGAAATGCAATTTTGAGCGACTATCTAGCTATCGGCCTTCTCAACTTACTGGTTCCCGCACACATACGCGATTTCACATACGTTTACTAAAAACGTTTTCCTTCTTTGCTATGAATTCATAAATGTTGTCCTCGATTATTATTTTTCTTAAGTATATATTCATCGAAAGTTTATTTACAAAGTTATTTTCTTCTTAGATTTTAAGACAAAAAAAAAGCAAGAATAAATACCACCATATACACTTTCAGTTGCACTTGTGTATAGCGTGCTCATATTGAGAATTTACAAGTATTCACATGAATAAATTTATTTTATTTTACTTTAAATTTTAAGCCTATTACACTTTATATTGCAAATATTATTAAATTTTAAGCTGATATCTCTTGTATATATGCATATATACTTGTTTTCCATTCACTACATGAATCTACATTAATTTTTATACTCACCACACTGAGACATGAGGGATATATTAGGGATTTTATTTTCTTTGTAGTAGTGGTAGCAGGAACAGGCATCATCAAGCAATCCCAACAGTCTGTCAGTTTCCTTTCGTCCGTTTCTCGAATCTTTAAATTTGATTGAGAAATTCTAAACTAGAAGCTAAATTTTGACACATAGAGCTCTCTCTTGATGACTGTCATAGCTACAGGTCGGTTTTGAAAATTGGCATTTTCCGCAATCGATCCTTAACGCAATTTAATAGAAACCTAAGATCATTCAGAACGATAAGCGATTTGTCATCTAACTAAGTTCTTAAAACATATTTCCTAAGTCCACTATGTAAAGCCTTAATCGCTTAGAATTATCGTCATGTTCGTATTTAGCAAAAAATATTTTGCAACTTTAATATACTGCTTTGAGGTGGCTTGCCTTCCCCATCGTATAAAACTCCCCGACCGCAGACATTTACTGCTCTTTATAGGACTTATTTTCACCGCGGCCTGCTTAATACAACCTCACCTCTCATGGAAAACACTCAAATAGTGTGAAGGCATTAATGTCTAATGTCTTCAACTGTTCCATATAGTACTGCTGCGGATAATGCTGCAGATGTGCCAGTGCGTTTCATGTTGCTATGTACAGTTTTTATGTGTAGGTAATGATTATTTAACCAAGGGACCGCATTTTCATTTCCAGCGATGGTGAAGGATATCAAGTGATTAATTTTAAAGCATTTTTTTTTCTTATGTTCAAAAACTGTAAAGAAACTATTTCACTATCTTATGAGCAAATAATTATTTTTTTATTTTATTTTTATTTTTTTTATTTTTTATTTTATTTTCTTTTTTCTCTTTTTCTTTTTCGGTTTACACTGTTTTTTTATTTTAAAACCTAACTATAAAATAAGTACGAAATAAACCACTTCGCCACAATTAAAATCAATAAAAAAGAAAAAAAAAAGAAGTGAAAACGAAATGCACAACAGCAACTTTAAAAATAAGGCACTAAAATATGATGAACGAAAAAATATTAAAACAGCAAAATATACCCAATAGAAAGAGAGAGAGAGAGAAAACAAAAACGCATACCATGTAAAGAATAAAACAAAACTTAATCAATCCTTCTTGCAAAGCCTTTTTTTATTTTTATTAATAATTTCAACTGCTGGAGCAAAAATAAAACAAAAATGATGTATAAAAATTTCATAAATTTTTTTAAGTTTAAAATGCAAAAATTTCGTATGTGAAAAAAACCAGTAAATACTTATCATAAAATAATTAAGAAATTTCTATATATTGAAATACAAAAGAAAAAAAGAAAAGTCTATAATTAATAGAATTAATTTAAAATACCATGTATTTAAAAAAAAAAAAAATGTAAAAAAAACAAAACCAAAAAAAAAACAACGTTGTTTCATTTATGTTCCTCAAGCAAGAACCGAATGGATTTCTTGTAATAAATTGTTTGTTTTTTGAAGGTAATGAAATGGTTTCTTACAGTTTCAAATTTTTAACATTTTCTTGTTTCATTATAATTATTTTAATCATGTTTCAAATGTTTATGTTCTATTATATAAATTATTTTCAGATGCTGATCTAACAATTATCTGTTTAGATTCACCCTCGCCGCCCTCCACTCCAGTTCGATCTCCTAAAATAGGTAATATGCGTACAAGCTTATAAATATATATGTATATATATATGTAGATATATATTTTTTGTGTCACCCACCACCACCAGAGCGCAGATTATTTACAAAAAGTCAGATAATTGAGACCGTGTTAAGTGTATCTAAGGATTGCGAAGACTAGCTAGAACAAGCAAGAGAAAAAAAAGCAAACAACAAAACTATATTCGCTTGTGATCAGATCTGTTGCACACATTACCGACTTAAAAAGCAACTAAATCTTCACACTCTGTAGTATTAAGTGGACTGGGCTGACTTTTTCCATTTTCAGAATAAAAGGGAAAATTTATATAGCGTATGTGTTGCTCTCTATGAGTAAGAAACAAAAAACACGCAAAATAAAGGTGTTCACGGTTTTTGTTGTCTAGACGAGGGTGGTCATTGTAGGCGGGTTTTTTGATCAGTTTCCGTCATTTTCAAATTCTTTTAGAAATTTGTGGGCGTTAGGTAGGTAGGCGAAGCTTCCGGCTGTTAAAAGAACGTCTCACTGAGATAAAAAATGGGAAATTTTCACTCACAAATAAAAAAAAAATCAAATAGTAAATCCTTTACAGTCGGGAAAGGCCTACAACAAATCGGTTTACGCAATTCTTCCTTCCTTTATTCTCACTATAAAATACCACACCAAAAAATATATCTCGTTTTCTTGTGAAGGTGCACTTATTTTGGTACACTTTTAGAGAGGAGTGACGCTGTAACGTGAATAGACACGAGTCAAATTTAAGAAGAGATTTGTAGATAAAGGTAGTAGTTGCCATTTAAAGGTTTATTTTTAAAGAGGATCTTTGTGTGGGGCCGGTTTTGAAAAAAATTGTCTTTTGTTGTCCAAATTCGTTGGAGTTATTCGTTGGGCCTAGTTCTTTTTCCCACATTAAGGCTTACTTTTTCAGAAGATTGGGATACAAAGAATGAGGTCCGCAAAAACCGATCTGACCGACTCAAATTTTTCACAACAGTTTGAAATTTCGAGAGAGTTAACACTTTTTGTGGAAAAATATTGAAAATGCAAATTTTATTCATATAATGAGTTTGTTGGAATAAAGCGTTATGTCGGAAAAGCTCGCGAAAGTGGTTCGGCTTTCATGTTCAGGCGAAAAATGGTTGCATTTACTAACACTTCTATAACTAACAATAAAATCCGATCCAATGTGAATTAGAATAAATGGGAAATAAATCGGAACTAAATTGGAAACAAGTTGCAAAAATTTGTCATTAATTGTGGATACAGTCAACCGATCGGGAACATTTTTGCTTTTGTATCCGCCTCGTTTTCATCCTCCCTATTTTTGAGGTGTTTTGATGAAATTTGAGGCACTGACTAGTTTTAGCCCAAGGACAAAGCCTATTAAAAATGTTTCGGATTGGGCCACTTTTTCGGCAACTTCACTTAAAGAACCTTATTTCGTTATATGAATAACAGTATCAAGTGAAGTGGTGTAGGGTATTTAGTGGTAGGCCGTGTCTCACAGTAGTGTTTTTACTTGCTTTCCCCTTGCCTTAAATTATCTTTTAAAGAGTTATAAATCATGTAAAAAGATGATTATAGGCGGGACAAAATTTTAATTGACTTAAAGAATCAATTTTCCGAACACATTAGTAGACCCATACTACGGATATTTGAAATTTTAAATCTGGCGGCTTCAGTTTTGTCTTTAATTCAAATTAAAATTTCAGCTTGTCTTTAATTTTTAACTGCGGTTCTAAACGAAAACTTTTTCCATAAATTGAAGTTCATTCGATTCTAAGGCCGATTTTTTTATATTGATGTCTTCCTTTTTTTTTAGTTTCAATCTTCTTTGTCTCATATTTTGAAATTAGGTTTAGTTTGTTGTGACCTGTAGTAGATGTCTATCTGTCCTCTCCCGAGAATCGGCCTTTATCGTTTAATGAATGATCCTAGTGCTCATAAGATTTCTAATGAAAAATTTCTTTATCTTTGTAAGACAAATCAAACACCTTCCGTTCACTTAAAAAGAACATAAATAAGGTAGAGTTCCGCAGCAGGAAGACTCTATGTTCCTGTTTGGCTATTGCAAGCAATTATGACAATTGAGGTTGCTCTACAGTTTACTTAATCTTTGGTTAGTCGTCAAAACAGTTTGTGGATATCTGCGATAACTTTCGAAGCGATCATGCTAAAGCGGGAGCTGGGAAAAATACTTGAGGTGGCGGTCTAGTAACCGATCGGGCAGCTAGAAATTGGTTCACTAAATTACGTCGTGGAGATGTGACTTTAACGAAGAAACTGACTTTTTAAACGCCATTCAAATCAGCAAATTAAAAAAAAAACGAAGGTGTTATATGACTCAATCCGAAACAGTGCTTACAAAAATATAGGCGATATATACGAGATTGTCATATCGAGTGAATGATTCTTTCCCATATTTATTATAAAACTTTTTTCATTTATAGTTTAAAAATTAAAACTCTTAACTGATGACCCCGTTGAAGCGGATAAAACATACATCGATTCCTTTCTCACTAGAATATATTACAGCTTCAATTACGGAGGACTATTTACACTCGATCAAAGAAAGAGTTTATGACGTTTTTTCGTCACAATCTAAACATAATTTTCTTATATTTTGAATGACCGTTAGTCAACCAAATATGTACCATACCGTCGCAACAACAATTATGCTCCGCTGCTTGACTATCGGATTGAATGCGGATCAGTATTCTCCTTGGCATTGCCTTGACATGGGGATATCCTCGTCCTTGAATATGTTGTAATTTGTGCCGTATAGAAAGTAGGCAGCAAATTTTTATTTATAATTAGCTTTAGAGAAGAAAAACGTTTCAAAATTCCCAGTATCAAAAAACTTATTTAGACCAACTAACCAAACTCGATTTCACTGTCAAGTCGTTGAAAGAAGACTGAATTAGTTTGACATTTTAAATAAGGTATTCGTCGTCGTTAAAAACGATTAAATAGTAATACCGTTCCATGTTAAAAGTAAAGTGACTAAGAAAGGGAACAAATATATCGTCACGCGTTTCGAAACTAGTCAAAATGTAGTAATATTCCGCAGACCTTACAGTTTCAAATTGCAATTTTGAACTTTCGTTTACAAGAACTGCACGCCAGTCTCAAAATGAAAACGTTAGCAAGTTAAAGTAAGTGTGGGGAATACAGGATGATGCGAAGTAAATTTGTGTTACTTTAATAATTTACTTTAATAATTACAGCTACTACGACCTTTTGTAAGCCAAACTATCTATAATCCATTTGTTACATATTGTCGCAAATACCAGGTGGTGGGTCCAGATAAGATTCGGCTCGAAACGAATTTAGATGTTAATCTCAATTCTAAACTTTTTGCATATATATTTTTGGATTTTTTCAAACAGATGTGTCGTCCATGAACGATTTCAAAGTCTATCAAAATAAAGACGCGAATAAATTCTTAGAAAATCCTCCATCCTGCGAAAGATGATTCATTTTATTGTTCTGAAATATATATACGTGCCAGAGCCAACTTGACTTCTTTTTTTTTTGTATAAAATGTAATGAATTAGTATGCGTTTGTTGAAATATTTAATGAATGAAATATTTTGTATTTCTTTATATAAATTTTTTTGTTTCAAGTTTTTTTCCCCTTTTTGGCGTATACCAAATATTTTGATATTTTATTAAATATTTAAGTCTTTTTTTTTTGCTTTGTTTCTTTTCCAACAAATTCAATTAAGTTCCATTGTATTCTGTTTACCTTAGCACGGTAACCTAGATTACTATATTATTAGCTGTAGAACATGCCTTAACTTATTTTCGTATCCTGTCTTCGTTTTATTTTTATCTTACCTGTTATCACTACTATATTTTCATTTTTTCCAAATATTGACATTTGATATAAATTTAAAATGTAAACCCTTTGCTCTTTCTTAAACTGTACTTCGAACTTCTATTCATTCAAATCTGCAATTGTTATTGCGTTACATATATTAGTCTATCATTAGCTATTAATTAAAATACAAACAATAAAGTACTGATAAATATTAATTTAGGAAAATACGCATTTCTTATTATTTGAAAATAAAGAGAAATGTTGCTAAAAGCAATTCGTTGAAAGGATATGATGCCCCATCCTCTTTTTATTTGGACTTATAAGTATCGTGTTCTTACGAAAATAGCCGCATTTACTTACCTGCAAGACTGCTACCAGAATAACTGGTACTTCTGAAACATGCCTTTAGTAAAGGTAACATAAATTTTATACCGAAACATTGTCTCAATTTTGTCAAAATGACTTTGTTGTTGGTCGTAGTCCTAAAAATAAAAAAATGAAAATTTTGAATCCATTTATCACACACAAGATTTGTTTTCAATAAAGTGCGATAAAGAAACGAAAGAAATCTTTCGTCTCACGAGTAGACGAACAAGGAACGAAGCGAAAACGACTTGTGATTTCAACACGGCGTATACAGTTAATTTCCTTTTAAAACGATAGACAACACGTTCCGAAAAAATGTATGTACAAAAAAAAAATTGCCTAAATGGAAAAATAGTAAATCGGTTTCAGATCTAAAAGAGGAACTGGAAAATAAACAATAAACAATATAACAAATTTCTTGACAGAGTTCATTTAAAAATTTATTTCATATACATTTACATATTCGTGCTTAATTCATTAAATATAGTATAAAAAATAAATTATATTTTGAAAAACCAAACCAAATTGCGTAAAAAATACATTTACGTTACGAATTGTGAAAAGTATAACGCGAAGGTATGCAATGCATATTTGTGGGAAGTTAGCATAAAAAAATTCATAAAAACATCAAAAGAGAAATTCATCAGAAAAATTCATTAAAAAAATTCATAGAATATTGAAAATCATATTGAAGCAAAACAATTCCGGTGAAAAGGGGATTTTCTTTTAACTCGTGTTAAATCAAATTTCGTCCGAAAAACATCGTGTAAAGAAGGAGTTGAGTGAAAGGATGTTTTGGAAAAATATCCGAATCATAATGTTTTCGTTCGTGCGGTTTCACGTCTAATTTGATTTACCTTAACTTATTAATTGGAACGAGCAATTCAATAATGTTAGAAGAGCTTTAGACTCGTTTTGAATGCGAAAATATTGGAATTTTGCTTGATTTACAAGAAACTTGATCGCAAAATGACTTTAACGCATGCGACACTTATGCTATTAGGCGTTGCTGTCATTTCGGTGACGTATTCTTCGGTTCATTTTATGATCAAATTTAGTCTCTTTTTTAACACTATTCCTACCAAAGGGAAAGGACACCTTTTCAATTTTAACTTAATATTATTCTCTAAGTGTAGTCGCATTTTCTCAATTCATGTTTTGATGTTAATTTATTTGGCAGTATAATTTTCCTTCAGCTCATGCTGGGTTTAAACGGAAGTACCTGGCGTACTTACTTCTACCAAGGGGTGGCTTTTTGACACCATAACGATTTTACAACATTTTGAAATTTTGAATACGCAAGCATTGGCAACACCATTTCAATTCTAACTTACAGAGAAATTTCCGTTATAATTCCACAAAACCAAGAAACCGTTATTATTTTCATATTCGATTGCTGTTTGCAATATTGCATTTTATTGCAGACCATTGAAGTGAAAAGTTCTAGAAATAATTGTAGTGAAATGTAGTTTTGGAGTTTTGCTATTTTTTTCGCAGTGACATCAGTTCAGACATATAGTCGTGCAAAAGTTCTTAAAAATATAATTTCAGATGTGTAAATGTGAGTATTTATAACTTTGGTTAGTTTATTTATTCTAATTTGTATCTAATCCTAAGAATAGTGGGAATTTCAAAAATTAGGGAGCTACTGCAGGAAATAAATAGTATAAGTGAAGAATATTCGTAGATTGATGAAGGATCACAATCTGAAAGAGATAAGTTGTCTGAAGTTCCACAAACTGGCTATGAAATCTACATCGAATATGAAAATGAGAATATTGCAATTGCTATAGATGGTACGGTTTGGAAAAAAATTGAAAGAGGCTCTCCTCTTGGGAGAGCACCGCTTCAAAGATGTACCGGGTCCAACTGGATGTGCCAAGAGAAATATTATGAAGGGTAGAGTGAGCACAGCATTTTATTTAATGTTTGAAAACCGTGCTAAGAAACACATCATATATGGAGTCGATATGGCTGACCAAATAAATGGCTAGGAAATGCAGCGTTCAATGTAAGGCCTGTGTAAGTATTTTATAATATCCTTGATTTGAAGGACATAAACACATGGGTATTATACAAAGAAACGATGGGGAAGAATATTTCACGGATAGATTTTTTGTTCAAGTTAGGAGAAGAAATCGCAACTGAGTATAAGAAACGTGAGGGAAGAACAATAAATACGTAAATGCCTTTTACAACATTTTATTGCATTATGATTATCATTATTATTATTATTATTATTATTATTATTATTATTATTATTATAATTTAGACTAATGAAATTAATTCTTAGACTAAGCAAAAAAGACCTTGAGCACTAGCAACACAGGCTATCGGCTCTAATTTACAAAATTACATTAGATATTGAGCCTAGTAGTTTTAATAAAGTAATATATTGAATTAATATTCTGTTCTGAAGCTGATTTTAGAAAGTCCAAAGGGTTAATCGTTTTAAATGCAATACTTCTAGCCAAGGAAAAGTTAAGGCAGTCGCAGAGAATGTGCTTTATAGTAAGAATTTGTCCACAACTGCAGGTTGGGGGCGGAGACTTCTTCAAGATCCATTGGTGGGTTGCAATTGTATGCCCAAGGCGAATTCTCGAAAATGTTTGGATCTTGATTTTCTCGACATTTTTTGGATATAAAGGTGGAATTAATTGAGGGTTAATAGAAGAACAGTGTTGATGATGGTATTGTAGATTTCCTTCTGTAATTTTCTCTTTAACTTTTCCTCCAATGTATCTTTGAAGATCCAACTTTTCTATGACATCATCCATAATTAGAGGTGCAGAAGCAGCATACTTAGCCGCTCGATCAGCCTGTTCGTTTCCCAATAAACCGATTATCATATTTTGTAATGAAGATTAAATCTAATATACAAAAATTGGAAGTTTACTGAGTTAATAATTTTGCAATGTATAGTTATTTTGTAATGATAATGAAAAATATCTATATATACACATATTTAGTAACTATTTCCACAGTTGTTAACATTCAAATGCAAAGGTGGCAAAAAAAAAACAACTTTTGGTCGAAATAGGTACACACAAAAACGTGGTAGAAATAATGTTAAATTCTACATATTATGTGTAGGTCCGCGTGTGTTATGAGTGAGTAAAGCGATTAAATTTTAAAATTTTATCCGATTAGATTTTTGATGTTCAAATAATTAAAAGCAATTGTGATAGTCCAACAATGTACGAGGACTTGTGTGTTTGTCAAATGCTCTTAAAATATTATCAAGCCGCAGTAAAAGTAATAGTAATAATAGTTATATAAAGCAAGCCACGAAAATTGCATTCAACTGCAGTCGAATAAGTCAACAAGAAGCACTCTTCAAACGACCAGCACTGCTACTATAAAGTGACAAAACTACACGGCAGCAGCAGAAGCCGTGAAACAGAAGAAGGAGAAACTCACATATGAAATAATGAGACAGGGATAGCCAGAAGTCGATACAACCACAATGGGCATAAACAAAAAATGAGAACAAAAGCTCTAAGGAAATAAACTTTTCGGAACTATTTACATCCGTTGAATGCAAATAAAGCAGGAGGGATTACCTGATTTTAAACTTTTCTTTGAATTAATTTTAGGCGGGGAAGTTCGATCGTATTTTACTACCTAATTTTACTTATCAGATCAAGACAAGGTTCTTATTATTCAGCGTACCTGCCGTGGTATATAAGAGGACTACTCTTGATACCCTTACACTGGGTGATGAAATGCACAATGAATAAAGTGCAGTGTATTTTTGATTGTAAAAACTTATGTGACATGTTGCAAAGCGAAGTTATAAATATTCAGGCTGGCCAAAGACGCTTTGCCAAATTTCATTCCAGAAATTTCAGTCTCAAATAAGATCATACATGTCGTTTGGGTGGTAATGATATTTTACGATCCATGTCAGAGATTAACCCGCATCTAACCTCTGCGTCGACCATTCGACTGCGAACTACACTAAACTACACATAATTTCTGTTTATCGGTCGATTTTTTCATATCCCTAAAAGTAAATAAAAATAATTCAATAATTTACGATTTATAAAATATATCCAAGTAAATAATTTAGTGAAAGAACGCAAAAGGATTCCTACAACTTAACACGAATGCTTAAAATGAAGAGCAATACTGCCTTAGATGGGTGTGGTGATGCGTACTCACCGTGAGCGGTTGGGAGAAAAAATTCTTTTCTTTGATGCGGAATGTGAGTGGAGTAAGCCAGCCCGGTACACGGCTTACGCGTCTAAATTGATTACTTACTTTTTTTTTCTTTTTGAATTGATTCGGTCATTATTGGTTTATAAATAGATTAAATTATATTTCATTGCTATTTAATATTTTTACACATTTCTTACACGCTTATTTTCTATAAATAAATTTCGAAGTACGTCTTCTTTTCCATAGAAACTATTTTGTTCAGAATTGTTACATATGCATAACAATAATAATAAGAAGCAAATAAAATTATTATTATTACTATTATACTCATTATTTTTTAATTTCATATATAAGTTTATATGACAAAAGCGAAATTTCAACCATAACTACGTACTTACAATTACATATAAACAAAAGTTGATTAACGTATGTATATATATCGAAACAAACGACCTAAGTAGATAGATATAAGCATTGGATCAGATATCGAATTTTTTCCTGTTTCGTAATCGCATAAATTTAATGATAAACTTCTTCAATAGAAACATAATAGTAGCGGTGCTTTCATCTATGCCAGCGAATATGTGTAGTTATATACAAATTGAATTATTTTTCGTTATTTTATTTATGGCGCCAGAGACTCGAGTAGGGGAAATGAATTATGAGCGGTGTACATGAAACGGCAATGCATTTTGAAGGGGCAAAAAAGAAGTGACTGTACGTTTTTCAGAAAATCATTTTTTTTATTTTATTTTATTGGTTTAATGGATGGTTTAAACGTTCTGAAATGCACGGTCAGTTTTTTCAACTCATTACGCGCGAAAAAATTTTTCCTTGCAATTTCCGGAAGAGATCACCTGCGGTTGTTAACTCATGTCTTTGAAAACTGTTTGTGTTCATTTAAAAATAATTCCAAAAAAAAAAATAAATACATTATCATCGATTCATCAAGACAACCTTTGAGTAATTGGGTGGCTGAGAGCGATTCGATTCGAAAGCGTTTAGTGCTTCTGCCATGGAAACAAAAAGGAGAAAAACAGTGTGTGAAACCTTGCATTTCTATCTTTGAGAGATGCGGCAAAGCAAGCATTGTCGAAGAAAAAGAATGAGGAGCAAAATTCGAAAATGTGAGGGCATTTTTATTGTCCTTCTGTCCCAGATATATGAAGAGAAGTGAAAATAATATTGTGACACAACAACGTCAAACGCGTTTATGTCGGAAAACAATTTTTGAAAACGGCACACAACATAACTCGTTTGAATTTTTCTTTAAAACAACATTCTCTCGTGCAACATGTAGTTTTTTTTAATAAAATTTGGATAGGTTAGACTGTGTGTCGCAGTGTCCTTTGAACTGAAGATGTCTCACAAGAATGATTCCGAGATTGCGATTTTTTAAATTTTTTTCAAAAATGTATACATTGCTTTAATACATAAATGTACGTCCAATAACCTCGCCATATATTATCGTTCTTTTAACTTTCCTCGAATCGAAAATGGAAAGTTGTTAAAAGGACCCTTTTTTGTAGACTGTTCCAGCGGTTTTGAGAAAACACTGAAATTAATTTTGTTTTTTTTTTTTTTTTTTTTTTTGAAACCCATCAGTTATGCTTTTCTAGGTTTGAAAACAGAAATGGTGAAATGTATGAACAATTTATCCAAACACTGGCAAATTCAATTTAATTTGCAGCCATACGTTTTTTTCTCTAGCAAATTTTTCCGTCCTTATTGAGCGCAAATGTAGTCCACGTTGGTTATGGTAGTTGCGTGTCAGTCAGGATCCGAAGCTAGTTTGACTAACAATCTGAAAACTATTTCAATTCGGTTTGATTGTACTCAACGATTACGGAGGCTCCGCGAAGATTTCCTTGCAAAGAAATTTTCTAAAAGCGAATTTACACTCTTCGATTTAATATAAAGGCTTTGTGAAACGCATGCCTTTATCCTTAAAGTCGGGGAGCGGCCATAATTTTCTGTGCACTGAAAACCTATTAAATAACAGATTTTTCTTTATTACATGATTAAATAATAATGCAGGTCTTGACGAAAGAAAACCGAAATCGCTCCCCAATATCGCTTTGAGACGTCACATCTTCAAACATTTTTTTAATTTTCAAAACACATTACATTACATCACATCACACACCTATGTTGTAACTGCATACAATAAAGAAATCTTCAATCAAACGTCGTCCAATTTTTCATACCATTGGTGATAGGTAAGCAGCCATTTCTGGAGTTCGTATTGGCAAGACTTATTTTTTTACTTGAAACCATATTCATTGTGCCAGTAGCAGTGGTGATGGTATTAATGGTATTTGTTGTGGTACTCGGATAATTTGTTGTCAACGTAAACTGATCGAGTCCATACTTACGTAAGAGTTCGAAATCATCATCAGGCGGTGGCATTGGCGGCGGTACACTCTTCGGTAACGGAGGCGGTGTATCACTAAGCAATGGCAATTGTTGTTGTTGTTGTCGTTGTTGTTGTTGCTGATGAAGATAACGTTGTTGCACAACGTTTGGTTTTGTCAAATGGTGCTGTGGAGTGAAACATGTATGATTATTACTAATATTGCCGCTGGTTACTGTTGTGCTTATATTTTTTGACGTTGGACCTAAGGCGGGGGATTTGTTCTTTAGTGCTTGGCTGGTATTTAAAGCAGTAGTGGTAGTAGTAGTAGTAGTAATAGTAGTAGGCAAGGGACGGGCATTTTGATTTAAAGGATCAAAGTCCTCTAAATCGAAACTGGTATTATTGCTATCGTCCAAAGATATAAGGTCCTTTATGGATTCCTCTTCGGAAGCAGTATTACCAAGTTCTCCGGTGTGTATTTGCATATGATGAGGCTATTAAACGAAAGCAAACCAAATATAATTTAAGTTTAAGATCAATTTTTCTTTTCGATTTTTGTTTGTTTTTATCTTTAGGTTAAAATAGGACTTGGCGCAAATAATGCAATTAGAATAGGAACAACACTACTGGAAACTACTCTTTTTGTGAGATGAAAACAATGTTAGTAAACAATGAATATTTATCTTAAGAAATCGCTAAAAGGTGAAAACATTCAGTTTAGTATTGTTGTTATCAAAGTCTCTACCGGTTGTTATATTGCTAGTCTGCGGCTCAAAATTAGAAGGATTGATTGATTTGTTGGTGATTGCTAATGAGGATGATGAAGGTGATATTTTTTTTTGTTTTGTTTTTTTTTTTTTAACAATGTTTTCGTATACCTCTTTGTCTTTCTTAAAACGTGGAGCTGGCACTGGAGGTTCAGTGCTTTGTGGCGGCGAAGATGATTGGTGCAGTGAGAAACAGGATGATGAAGCAGCGGTTACAAATGAAGCACTAGAACCTGATGATAACGAACTAAAATTGTTAGATGATGATGACGAACGTAGAGTATCATAGCTTAGCAACTGCGCATCATTGTAATCTTGCCAGCAATTGCGTTCTAAACGATGTAAACCCGCTGACACAGCAGCTGCTGTAGCAGCTACGGCATTACTAAATGCTAAAACGGTTGCAGCGCCGCTACCGCCACCGATATAAGCAATTCCGTTTGGACACAATGGTTGGCTCTGCCGTCTAGGAGGTACTGGTGGCGACTGAACATCTGGTGGTCTATCGTAAACTGAATCGGCGGTGTAAACAACGATTTGTTTTGGAGCTGCTGTACATTTACCAGTATCTTCCTGTAATGGCGTCGCTTGAAAGCCTTGTAAAAATGTTGTTTGACTATTTAATGCTGCTGGCAGCGATTTTTTGCTGTCTCCGGCTAACATTTTATGACCACCATTGCTGCTGTATGGATGATTGTAATAAGTAGGAGTATTTGCGACTGCCATTGGAAGCTGATTCTGTTGTTGGTATTGTTGAAGTAGATGGGGTGCGGGTGGTGGAGGCCGCGCCGGCGGTTGGCCACCAGTACGTGAGGCTGTTATGCGATGATTAGGTTCTAGGCTATGGCTTGGCTTAAGCTGGTTGATATATATATACATACATATATATATACATATATATTTTATATTTTTTTTTTTTGTTTTAATGGTAGGGAAAGTAATTAAGTGATTGTTGTGTAGGGTATGCGACAAAAACAACCTCATAAATGTATGCAATACAATAGTGTAAAGAATACATAAAGGAAAAAGAATAGATGTAAAAAGAAAATAAAAATAAAAATCAGACGAATATTTTGCACAGACGCACATAGACATCGATAAAAAGTTTAATGAAAAAATTAATGAGCAATCTGAGAAAATGGAAAAGCGTAACAGTTTAACAGTCAATAATTGGTCATTGACTTGTGTGCACTATAGCTCGAGAGAGAAAGATAACATAAAAAGCGAGCTAAAAGCGCGTTATTGCGATTGTAAATCTTATTCAATACATAGTAAGTAGAAAAAAATGTTTTTTTATTATTGAAAGAAAATTGCGTTTAATTCAAGTGAACACCAATACAATTTTAAAACTAGTGACCATACATGACTACATCTTAATAAAAATTTTTTAATACGTTTCAACGTTTGCTCTCCTCAAAATAGAATAAAATGATGGATTTTGCAAACAATTTCTATTATAAATAAGAAACTGTTATAAATTAGTTGAACTGACTAGACATAGGCGGGCTAGTTACCATTCTCTGACACACGGCAAATTGTAGACGAGGATATTCCGGACTGTCCGGACTTCAATTTATATTGGTAGCAACAAATGAAGTTTGTGTCAGGGTGAGTTTTTCCCACAAAAGAATAGGAAAAGAAAGAAACCGAAGAAATTGTAAGTCGATCCTCTCCGTTACCGAAAAATGTGTAACTAATTAATGCAAAGTCTTGCGAATTTTTCAGATAAAATTCACACACTTATTGTCTAAACCAAAAGAGGTGCAGGCTTCCTTAATTAAGGATCTCCCTCTACAGACACTACAATATGAAATAGTTTATTGCAATCATATATCAAAAGCAAGCGATTTCAGAAATGATGCAACAGTAATTCCGGACCGTTGGGCTTTGGTTAACATTGAATAGAAGAATTGCCTTAAAGTCCGACTCTTCTTCTTTTTCTTCTATTAAATTCTCAGAGGTTTGGAGTAAAAGTGAGTGGCTGCTTCCGAAATAGATTAAGGAAAACATCCTAACACATGCCTGACGATAAATCAATAAGTTATCTAAGATCAAAAGAATAAAAGTGCGAATCATTTAGTAAAATGCCAAAATACGTTTTAAGGCGAAAAATCTTTTGAAGGAAAATATTGAAATGTGCAAGTCGAGAGATAATTTATTACCTTTGTGTATGTTTTGTTTAAGTCCTTCTGAATGTAGAAAAGCATGTTGAGCTTTAGGATAATTTTCGGATATTCAGAAATTATTAACCATCTTACAATCAAACGAAGCCGAATCGTTTTGATAAATATTCAAGCTAAGTTTCTAGCTGGCCTTGGGTCTCTTCTTCAGCTTTTCCACGAGCGGGGCTCGTCTAGATAAACTTATTAACAAAACGCTGTGTATAGATCGCTTACACCCCCTTTCACCCTATTACAACCACAAGGGTTGAGGGCTAACGCATAGCCAAGTTGCCAAGTAGTTAGGAAGAGCGGTTATCATATCGGTACATATCGGTGTTCAATTCCCAGTGCCGTAAACTGTATCTTAACTACGATTTGAGTAGATAAAGCCATAATGAATGGCCAGTAAAGACGACATGTCACCAATCAGATATATAGCCAGGCATACGGTCACTCTTTGTCTGTCTCCCTCTCGTCAACTCTTTCTAAACAGAGTTCCGCTGTGTTGGTGCATACACATATTTATAAAATATTCATTTCATCACAACGTTTGCAACACCCAAAATGAAGCTTCAGAGTTATCTTAAAATGTAAGCAGGCAGGTACGTCAATTCGTGTACGTAATGTATGTGGTAAACCTTAGTATCGAGTTAAAGTCGGCGAAAACGAATTCTTTTAATTCGTTGACATTTAAATAACGATTACAAAGAAATCGCACACATTGTATGTAATCATGTATTATATCGGCAGTAGTTTTAATTTTCATATTTCGAAAATATTTCCGTAATGACTTTGTCGTGATAAGAAAATTTTTAATTTGAAATGAAATAAGAATAAATGAAAATTTGTGACCAATCGAATATGGTGTACCGTTTGATTAGGGTTTAAGGATAGACACACTGACGGCTTTACTAAATTAAAATTCTACACATCTTAGGGTATAGTTAAAAAAAATATCGTATTATTTGTAATAGAGGAAAACTTTATATAGAATACTTACACTTCTATCCACCAGGGGAGTTTTAAATAGCGGATGATTTTGCAATTCTTGCGATAGATTCATTTCGGATGAGCATAAAGAGCTTGCGGGACTGATTGCCGGTGATGGTGTCATTTGGTTGCTGAGTCTATGGGGGTTATTGTTAGTTATAAGTAGGGAATGGCCATTCGCTTGGACGTGCGAGCTGGAACTTGATAAAGCCAATGAAGTAGGTCCACGTCTCAAATATTGATTTGCGCAAATAATTTCATCTTTTGGCATATATTCAATGCAGCCAGTATGCGCCGCAATTTTGTGACCGGTGCCGGGGCGTTTATTGAATACTGGTGAACTGGGAGCGGAATGTGGGCCCAAGATAGATTTTATATGATTGCCATCGAGTCGATCGTGTTGGGAATTTGAACTGAGATGAGACCGAAATTGTGAGTTGTGCGGATGTGGTGGCGTTATATCACGAAATTTCGATTTAAGATCTTTATAAGCGTGCTTAGCGACCCGGGAACTTTCTTTAACCTAATTTGAAAAGGAATTAGAAAGAATTACGTGATTTTCAGAAATACTTTATGATATTTATCTTTATTATTACACAAAAGCAGATAGAAAGATAGATAGAAAGGAAGCAATAGCTTAATACTTATCAACAAATAGAAGGAAAATACAATTACATAATTGGATATCTTAATATATTTTCTAAATATGTATAAACAAAGTAAAACCACTCACCGATTTAACAGCAGACTTAACAGCAGGATTAGTCTGTAATAATAATAATGGATACAATTTTTTTGTTGGGCGTTGCAAACAATTAGGTGCAATCGTAATATATTATAATTAATAAATGACCATTTTTTTTTATTTTTTGTTTTTTTTTTGTTTTATGATTATGAATGGATTGGCAAAGCAAGCGTAAACGGTTAAAACCCATTTATAGATATTTATATAAACACCGTTGTTGGTTCATAAGATGGGTAGCGTGTAAACAAGTTGGAATCCGCACACATTTTAGAAAAAGAAGAAAAAACAAAAACAATTTGTTTTTCTTATTCAAATAATTTGCATTTCCAAAAAAAAAAAAAAAAAAACATTTACATATATAGTTTACTACTTTAAATAGATTCGTGCAAAATAAAGTTAAAGCAGATATATAACAGTGTATTGAAAAGAGAAGAAACCCACACCCTTAACAAGTATTAGTGAAGGAGAAAGAAGATATTAAAAACGACTTGAAAGAACCACTCAGAATAAGAATAAGGGAAATACCAACTTTTTGTTTGCTTTTGTGCAGATGGGAACGTTTGAAAAAGTTCAATGCTGTTATCATTATGTTAAGTTATTTTATTTTCTCCCATTTCCTTTCTCAAACGTTTTACAAATTTGTAATTGTGTAAGTAGTTTTCTTAGAAAATATCGTTGTGTAATCAAGCCCACCCATTTGAAACTGTAAAAAAGTTAAATAAAATTGAGTTAAAAGAAAAAAAAAAAAAAAAGAATGATATAGAAAATAAAATTATTAATAAAAAATTAATTTATTAAAACGGATAAAAACAAAAAATTTCTAACAAAAGCATACATATGTTAAAGGCTCAATGATTTGTGTATTAAGTACGTTATTATAATGACTTTCGAAGATAAATTCCGCGCAAGTTGAAACAATTCAACCTTCTTTTTTTTTATTTCTGAATAACTGTGGCACAATAGAAACCCTGTTAAGGAGCAATAAATAAAACATAATCGAGCGGTCAAGCCGCCTTCCTTTCCAAAAAGGTTTCAAAGAAAAGTTTGAGCATTACCTTCGCTCAGGCTGACTTATTTTGCAATAATAACCCCCGGAATCTTGAGAAAAGACTTGGCAAAGAAAATTCTTCTCCAATTATGCTTATAGTTGATACAGTTAGTCTAATTTTTTAAGTTCTTTGCGTATGGTTCTTTAACGGTAAACGCGGACGATTTTGTACGTGTTTACTCGTGAAGATTTCAATATTTACTTAACCGATTAAGGACTAATTTGTTCCAATATGATCACCAATTCTGCGAAATATTCTTCTCGATATTTGCATATCGGACATTGGACCTTGCAAACACCAAATGCAACCTACGGGCACATAGGTATGATCTTGGTGTTTGATGTGAAATATATAAAATCCAATGAATACAACGCGTTCTTTCCTCCAACTTGCCGATGTAGGTCTTGCCGATGTAACGAAGATTACAGTCATAGGTGTACAGGTATGAAATGATTATTTTATTATTACTATATTAAAAAAAATCGATAAATTCAGAAAAACGATAACAGGCATTTTTTCAACCGAACTTTTTTTTTTTTATTTGTCAGGCCTGTTGTGAAGATCACCAAAAAAATGTTCCTTTTATCGCGAACCATTTTTTCACATCTATGTAGGAGTCAAAATTCTATTCAGTAAGTGGATAATCCACCTAAGCAAGCAAGTGGTGATTGGATCGAACCATTTCATACACGCATGAACTGTACGGTTTAGAGCACATCTCAGTTGAGCGCTTTCAAAGCATCACGACGCCTTTCTAAAAAATGGGCCTGCGTTGCCTTTTTATAATATTTTTTTCATTTTTTGAGCAGCTAACGTTCCGATCTATATTTCTGTGTGTTTACGTCTGCACCTGGTATGAGCCTGCATTGGCAATCAGTTAAGTTGATTGAGGACCCCTCAGGGAGAGAGACAATCCCAATTGAAGGGGGCCTCGCTATCCTGAAGTCCCGCAATAGAAAAGGAGTGTGGGCCAAATTCTTGTTCAGTGGTTTACGTCGAGGCCTACCTAAGCAAACGTTCAATCGGCAGTGGTTGCTATTCATCGTCTTACTAGGCGTTAACAGATCATGCATTCACCCTTCGTGTTTTAGCAAACTAAAACCATCACCTTCTTGCCAATGCGATTCGGTCTTGCGGTCGATGTGAATGATATGCTCTGGCCATTAAGATTTACGTTTGGGATTCTTAAAAAATCCAATTTCATACTCCCTAACATATATAATGCAAAAAAGATATTCTTTAAAGGAAAAAAAAATGACATGAGCCAGTGCGAAAGCAAAACTTTACTACGCAAACACTTTTCCAATTTATCACTTATGCGCATTTGGCACCTGTTGATTGAGCAATAAATGCCAAAAGTCTTTAAGGTACACAGGTGTGCTCATTTCTTTATCAAATAATCATTTCATGCTTGCAAATGCCGCCTTATTGACGAAACGCAGGACACCGAATGTCGAATGCCATGTAAAAACACGGTGACCAATAATATCAGGTACTGATACGTAGATGTCGCTTCTAACACAAAATCCATACTATTTTTAGAATCATTAAGCGCCGACTATAAGAATGTCATGTCACTTCTGTACGAGTTACAAATGATTTAATGATTACGAATGCAAAAGTTTGAATTTCCATTACTACTTGAACATTGGTTTTTGATGGGGAGAATACCGTTTAATGCGGCACTCAACACTGATTTGAAAAGTGTTATGATAGCTCTTCTCTGTCGCAAAGAACAATTATATTGGTTTGCTGATTTTAAACGAAATCATACGGGCACCCACGGAGCTGAGCGTAGCGGATGCCCAGAAGTGATGCTAACATCAGAAAACATCAAAGAAGTCATAAAAATTATTCTCGATAATCGAAAAATGAAATTGCAAAAAGGAGATGATATCCTAAAAATTTCCAAAGGTTGAAAATTTCGTCGTTCACTTACAACGGAAAAAAGGGCACCGTATTGCAAGTCGACGGCTAAGATGGCCAAATTGCTGTCCTATCCAAAGCGTTCCCCAATGAATATGATCTTTTTGCAAGTCTCACGAAGATACTTGAAAAAGAAAGTGTTTGAATGAAATGATGAGGTAGAAATTGAAGCGTGTTTGGAACATCTTGACAGATATTTCAATAAAAGAAATGATCAAAAAACATTGAACTGGTTGTAGTGCCCTTGAAAGAGATTTACTTGATGAATAAAATTGACAATTGTTGTAATGTTAATGTAGTAAAATCACTGTGACTTTAAAACCTCGTACAGTTCACACTTTCACAGCTTATCATTACTGAAAAATAGAATAAACTTAATAAGAAGTTCATTCAGAATTTCGTGTTTTCTATTTAATGGATCTGCCCCCTCGATGAACTTAAATGCTATGTTGACCTCTTTTTATTGCTACTTTAGCTGTTATTCGAATCTTGAACGCACCTGAAGAACATAATAGCGATAAAATATTTGAATTTGGCCAGTCCATCTTAAAAAAAGAAGGAGCAAGTGACGATACCCTCGATTGCTACGGCTCACCCCACTTATTAGTCAAAGAATTTAATTTTTTCTTCTTGACATGGTCATAGAGGGAAGTTTAAATTTTGGCGAAAAAGTGTGACTGTTTTGTTACGGTAAAGTTATCTACTATCGCGAAGAAATATGGACAATGAATATACCTGGAAACTGGATTCATTGTTGCTCATTATTTTATTACACAAACGACGACAATTCTTCAGGTAGTTTAAACAGGTAAAGTAATAATATTCATTTCTGTCCAATCTGGCAGTCGATTCGGTTGGTTTTTAAATTTAACCTACTGACAAGGTGGTCAAGAATCTATTTACTATTAGAACCTCCGTGATCTCTTATGCTTGTGCTTACGTGTGTTACCAATATTTACGTCTATGTGATGGGTATAAAAAATATGCGCAAAAATACTAACACGCATTAAGTAAAACTCAAAAGTAAAAATATTTTCTAGTAAGCCTTCATAACCATTAGAAATGAACGATGAACACGACAACAACGAGCAGGAGAAACAAGCCAACAAAGTGTTAAAGCGTATACAATCCAAATGTATCACAAAAATATTAAAAATATTAAAATTTGTTAAAAAAAAACAACGAAAACTTAAAAATACAAAGGATAGGAATTTGACTAAAGTCGCATTAGAAGTGATAAGTAAAGAGTCACAACAAAGAGCGTTACTTAGTTTAGAAAACCCAAACCCAACTATTGAACCACTTGAAGCCTTCAAACATTTTTAATATATATATATATATATACTATTTTTTTAATATGCAATTTATGACTAAAGTATATTTAAGATAACGTACCTTTTCTTTTAATTGATAGAAACGACCACGTTTTTTCAATTTCTCAGCATAACGAACCGTTTCTTGTTCGAATTCATCGGAAAATCCCAGACCGGTGTTCATCATTTCCAAACGTTCGTCGATGAATTGTTGAAATATTTGCAAATCCATCATTTTGGTGAGGAACGGTCTTAGGTGCGATGGTCGTGACTCAATGAATTTATCTCGATTGAAGGTTTTGCCCGTTTCACGGAATTCAACGGCATCACGATAACCGCCAATAAGTTGTACTAATACACCCAAAAATATTTTCGAGACCCGATCACCCATATGCTGATTTGAATGACTGAGATGTTTTTTTAATTGTGAAACTATTTCGGCAGGCATATCTTGAACATCATGGAAAGGGCTATCAAAAATTTTAGTATCACAGTTTAATATAACCACTTCACCCAATTCCTCGGGCATCATCTAAACATATGAAAAATGCGATTAGTTTATTCAATCAACAAAGTAACATATTATTATTTAAACACATACGGTTTCTAGCACTCTCTGCGGCACTCCAATTAGATAAGGCATGGGAGCACTTAAATAGTCTTTAAGTTTCATAGGTAATACTGGTATGAATATATGTTGCCAGACCATAGGATAAAGAAACGCATTGGCTGCCTGAATACAGGACGATAAACGATCTAAACGTCTCGAAGTAAAAATGATACGTCTTTCTGCCAGCATCGCCGCAAATACAGCAATCATATTCTTTGGATCCACGAAATTGTAATATAAATTTAGATTATGCTAAAAAACGAAATTTAGAAGAACGCGATTTTAATCTTAACATTGAAGAGGGTGGTATGTGTACACTTACATTTTCTGGTATACTAGGTAATTGGAATTGTTTAGGCCGCTCGAATACAAATTGCTAAAAAAAGAATTTTTCTGTTTTATTAAAAAACGACAACATAAGCAAACAAGTCAAAGGAAAAGTACTCACACTTTGTCCACCGTTATATATCAGTTTCAATTGGCAACCCAAATCGGGAACTCCGCTATTGTATACCTCTGCGAGAAACTGACGAAATTCACTTTTATTTAATCGCCTCACTTCAGCCAACACGGTCAATAATCTCAGGAAAGTATCATGCCAAGGCAGGAGTGTTATAATAACCATGGTGGATAGGCTTTTTGGATCATGTCGACAAAATCCAAAACGCCATTTCGAATCATCCGTGGTCAGAACAAACGAGTAGGATTGTACGGATTCACTGTAAGACAATTTTTCAAACAAAAAATATAGCTTTGCGGAGTCACTCTTTGAATTTTTTTTATGAAAAAGATTACACAAATTTCAGCTACCCCTTGGCAAGGATGAATAAGAGAAGGAGAGAGCGAGATAGATAGATAGATAGAGACAGAGAGAGAGAGAGGCAGAAGTGGAAGATTTTAAAGAAAGTAAATTTATCATGTCCCTAATATTACATTAGGCTTGGGCCACTACGGCTCGTTGGTACACTATGTTTGACTGTAAAATAGATCTTTAAATCATACTTTTATGCGACTTCACACCACTTTACAAGCGCTAGTACAAACTAAACTTCATATTTACATATTTCGCCATACATACATGCTTTATACATATGTACATAGGCATATGCTTTTCTGGAATTTTGGTGAGAACCCTTTGTACAATTTGATGTTTAAACGAAGGGATTTATTTAAACAAAAAGCTAAAATTCTCCAATTGTGAAGCGTGGATTGTTAGGTTTGTTTGGTAAATGTGGCCAGGCCAAATATCATCAATTTAGGTAATGTTCTAGAATAGTATATTAGGTGCCTGCATGTATTTTGATCATTTTTTTCACTTCATATGTGTAGACGAAAGTAAGGCTATACACAAAAACTTCATTTTTATGCTCTGCACAAGTTGCGGCATGGAAAGTTTGTATGGATGTACGCGGCATTCAAAAGTACTTCAGCTAGACTAATCTTTCATTATACCAATTTCGGCTTGCCTGTCCGCTTCCTATCTATGCGTCCTTGCGGTTAGTGTACAGGTTGTACTTGTTTATAAAATTTGTTACGCTGGCGTGTTTTAGCAAAAGGGCGTACGCTTCTAAAGTTAGATTAGATCGGATCATTTCTACGGCTGGTTTTATAAAACGTTCAATTAAAAAAAAGATACATTAAAAAATTTCAATTGCGGAAATCATAGGAAAATGGTATTTAGTCGTGCTACATAAATGGGTCGGATGGAACTATTCTTTTGATTCCCTTCCATACAAAATGTTAGTTTTTCTTAAGAAAAAGGCTTTTGTATTACAATGACAACAAGGTTGAATTTCCATTTTTTTATTTCAAATTTTGATCTGCGATAGCGAAATTCTGGCGTGTTAAGTTCGGTTCACATAGTTGTGCTTTTGGGCCAACTTTTGAACAGTAAGCCTTTATAGAGTACTAAGATCTATTGTTTTATATTTTATAGCGAAAATAGTTGAAGACTAACAAATTCTTGGACGAAAGAGTTAGTTTTAAGGAAATTGTGTAACGTTGGTTGAAGTTTTGCAGCTTCTCCCGTTTTAACGATTTCCGTGAAAATTAACCATTTATATGATAATGAGGTATGATTTTTAGTTTCTTACGATGAAGAAAGTTGAAAACTTGTATTAGACGAAATGCTGTAGCGTGTGTATCGGGATCGGCTGTGTTCTATCGCTATAACGTTTTAATCTGTTTTATTTTGCTGTGTGCTGATGCAGAGAATGTACTACAATGAAGGTGCAATAAACTTGGCAGATTGGCCATCTTTACTTTTACGATCCGCTCAAAAATATATTAAATTTCGGCTGTCTGCGTATAACTGAAACAGATAGAGCAAAGCTACTTGAAAATGTATTGTTGGACGCAAATAATAAACGTAGCGAATTATCAGTTATTTTTACCCAAACTTGAAGTATAAAGAAACAGTGAGTAATCCCTGATTTAAAGGAATAAACCTATCGTTTATGCTCCAACAACTGAATGGGAAAACGTCCGGGTAAGCGTATATCTTTCTAACTAGGAACATTGCCAACGACCGAGTCGGCAATAGAGGTCCCTATATAATATATCCATTCTACCATCTCCCAGTTACTGGAAGGGGAACACTACTGTTTTTAATATTTTTATATAAAAAAGGTTTCAGTCTCCATAACAGATTCAATTATTCTAAATATGAAAATGGGGACAACCTTCATTGCAAATTGGTACTGATGGAACATATCGAACAAAATGTTCTAAAATTCAAAAAATTTCAACTTCAAAAAGGGTAAGCCAATGTAGGAAGTATGATGATTTGTTTCCCTAAAATGCTCCCTTAAAGTGACGGCATTTATAAAAGGTGAATGTGTATGTAGAAAACAAGTAAGAATGCTATCCATAGTCGGGCATGGTCGATCATTATATACCTTGCATCACTTCGCCTATTTCGGCCATTCAACAATTCGGCCAAGAATTATATTATTACTATTATTATATATACTTTTATATATACTTTTAAGTGACTGCATAAATTTTATGAAAGCCTCCTTATTGGAGGATACTCAAAGCGTCAACTAACGCAATTCAAATTTAGCAAAACACTTGACTTACTTGTCAAAAATGTTATTATTTTTTAGTTGCTTCCGTCATAACAAACTGGACTTTGTCGCCATAGAATGCCTCGCTTTAATAGTACGGACTTCCAAAGTAGGCTTACGTAATCCAAATTCTGCGTGTCTAATTTTTTAAAGACCAATGTTCATGATAAAATGTTAAAAACTTACTTTTTAGCATACAAAGGCTTTAGAACTCGTAAATGAGTTGGGACCCAAAGAACAGTCTTGTGTGGATCAAACTCGGTAAGGTTAATTTTTATGTCAAATTATTCCTATGAACGAACTTTCGCCAAGAAGTATGAAAAACTAGGCCTCTTTTCCAAAAATGTGTATTCAGATCCCGTATGAACGATTGGATTTTATGCTCAAATATTATTGTGAAACGCTTTTTATTGTGAAATTTTAAAAAGTAGACTAGGCGTGGCTGAAGGAGTGGTCCAATCCGAACAATTTTCAATAGCGATCGCCCTTGGTCGCCACACGTCGGTGTATCATATTTCTGAAAAATTGCGACCTGTAGTTTGAACCCAAGAAAACAATGCGGACATCATTTAGCAAGCGATTCTGAATCGACCAGTGCTAGATCAATCTCAAGTCCTTCCGGATGCTGCACACCTCACATTTAATACACCCTGTACCATAAAAATTTATAAAATGTACAAAAATCTGGCAAGTATTGATATGTGAGAAGCTTCATAAAAACGGTTTATAAAAAACTGCTAACTTTAAGTTTAAGGATTTAGAGATAAGCATAATTTTCAACAAGTTTGAATTGAACAAAGTATTTACAGAAAATGAATAAAATTGGATGTAAACATATATAATAAATTGGACAAACAAGTGTTTGAATGCTTATAAGCGGAAATATCACATGATTACATTTGGAAAGCAGAGTATGTTATGTATGAGAAGTACATACATAGTTTTTCTAAGAAACAAAAACTGCTACAATCAAAAGACAAATCATAATTCCAGCAATTCACACTAAACCAGGCCAGATTAATTTATGGCCACATAAAAGAAAATCGGCAAGCACTATATGCAGAAATAATATACACTTGTCTGATTGGGAATTTGTTCCATACATTTTTTTGCAAGCAGTTTCTTTTGCTTTTCTTCATATATGCATCTTAAGCTAGACTGGTATAAAATTATTGACAAGTATGGTACGAAGACGAATCGAAACAAGTAAAAGCATTATAGCGGTCCACGGCTCACCATAACATACCCTACACTACCTTGGCATTGAGGATGATTGATATAATGATTTCTCAAAATAAGGCTTCATATGCGAAGTGATTGAACAAGTGGACCGGTACGTACGATTTTCAATAACGTTCGTCCTTGGACCAAAACAGATGAGTGTATTAAATTTACCAAAGTATCTCGAACATTACGGTTCATAGTTTGAACACAAGGAAATAAGAAGAACAGACAAACAGACAAGCTTTGATCTATTCAGAAAGTAATGCTCGATCGCGATAATAAAAGGTGGGGTATGAAAACGGACGTTCTCCAAACATTGATTTCTCAATTTTTTTGGGTGCGGCGATTTAAATTTGATAAATAAAATTGGATTAAAATCCTAAGCAAATACAGTCGGACATCCGTGACATAGAAAAATATAATCATATTTTAAACGTGAAAAGATGCATTTAACTACAAGCCACCATCTCTATGTGATGGATACAAAAACGTATATACCATTGTTGGGATTTTTTTTCTTCCATACAGGGCTATTTATATAATCTCTATAGCATGCGAAGTTTATATATAAAATGTTTGTGATCAAAAAAAATCTTTATAAGTTACGAATAACCATAGGGTCAATTTGATATCATTGGCATAAGAAGGGGATGAAATCATGTCAAGAATATATTTTGAAATTTTCGTTTTCGATCTTTTCTTAGGAGAAATACATGAGAAAGAAGGAGAGAAAAAGAAAATAAGTGGGGAAATTTTGCTTTTGTTTGCTGACTTGTATGGCTTCACGAATTTTACACAGTAGACAGAAAGGGATTAAATCAAATTATTTTGATTTTGCGACGCTATCAAATAGTTTACTTACTAATACTCACAGAATGATACAAACGATGTAATTATTACTATGATTGACTTTAATACGTATGTCAATCAATGCTGTTCACTATGTCCAAAATATTTAAATGATTTACTGAAGTTTGTTTTTGTATAATAATATAAAATAACGACTAATTGAATAGTAACTTGACGTTAGACAACGCGTTCGCATTAACGCAGCTGTTCTTCGTCTAGTATTAGATAAGCAACGAACCTCTCATGTTTTCCTACGATGCAATATCAAATGCTCAAATTAAAGAAACGAATGAAATTTTCATAGACCAGAATATCGGCTTTTTCCATTTTCAGAATAAAAATGGAAGTTTATATGGTGTACATGCGAAAAAACGGAGAGAAAGGGCGTTCTCAGTATCTATTGCACAGACGCATGGGCGTTGTAAGCATGTCCTTTAATCGGTTTAGGTCATTTTCAAATCCTTTTGCAAATTCTTAGGGGGTATATTCACTTTTGCGAATGGAAGAGTGTTTACCATAGACACCATACAGTTGCGTAGACGGACCCATGGACAGAAATGCAGAAGTGAATTCCAAACTTTAAAACTGGCTAAGAATTTATACACTTTATAAGGTTTTCGGCGGATAGTCTATGCGCGTTATAAAGGTATTGAAAAAAAATTGAATTTTATATACGATAATGTTGGGTAAACGTGATCAATTTTTTCCATATTTGTACTGGTGCTGCAGCATCGCCCATAGAACATACGTTCAAATTTTTTGGTAACTTTTTCTGATATAGTTTTTGAGTAATGAACACAAAATGAATTTTTTATTTCTTTTGAAAAACAGAGGTGCCCTCAGTTTATGTAGCGTTGTGTGCGTGTCCTTTGATCGATCTGGCCCATTTTCAATAACAAGGTGCGTGCAAGAACTTCCAATGTTTCTGCCAAATTTGAAGTCGATAGCTCATATGCTGGGGCCAGGAGAATGTTTACGACAGACATTACGCAGACGGGCAGACGAACACATAAAGGGATCTGAAGCAGATGTCCTCAATTTTGTGACCACGAGTGCGTTTACCACAGGAATTCATAGACAGATGGACAAACATGTCCAGGACGGTTCACATTTGATGCTAATCAATAATATGTAGACTTCATAGCGACTCTGAAATTTCCTGCTTGGCGCCGCAAATGCTTTAACAAAAAGATGAAATTTCAATATTCTATAATATTGAGAAGGTGCGGCCAATTATTTTCATTTTTTTACCAATGCAGGAGAACGAGCCGTAGAAGATACATGGAAACATTTATTGTTGTATCTGTTGTGGTTTATTAGTGACGAAGAAAAAAACAAATTTTTTTTAATTTTAAGAAGTTTGTAGCAATCAAATTCCAATGGCTTAAGCAAGTCCGCTACTGTCCCTCTGTATAATATCACTTGTAAACATTCTCCCGGCCACAAAACTAAAACTATAGTCTTCAAATTTAGTAGGAACACTGGAAGTTCAGCACGCGGATTGGTATCAATGAAATGAAATGGAACAAGCTTTAAAAACTTGTTCCTCTGTTCGTCTGCTTAACTGAGCAGAATATGTTGTATTTTCATTTTCTCGTTCGATCAGCGATAAATTCGCCAAAGAATTTGAGTATGACCCAAACTGATCAAAGGACATGCCTACAACATCCATGCGCCTATGCAACTGAGAACACTTTTCCGTTCCCCGTTTTTTACTCGTTACTCGTAAACTGCGGCGGATACACGATATACATTTTTTGCTCACTTAATCTTCGCAGGTAAGATGTAATCATAAAGTAATTTTTTTTGCGGATTTCCAGTGAAGTCTTTGACATTTATGTAGAGTTTCATGTTAATGCATTCAATTGCGGCAGACCTACAACACTTCCTTTTGTAACCATGCAAATATTTTGTTATTCAATATGTTTGTGGAACAATGATTTCTGATTACCAAGACGGGCGACCGGAAACAGGAAACCACCGACCAAACGAGATGAAGCACGATCGAAGAATCCGCACCAAACTCGTTCAAAAGTCAAGATCATGTTTACAGATTGTTTTTTTGATACCGCAGCGTTGTGTGTGCTATGGAAGAAAACAAATTCACTTTATTTTTCGATCAAAGTACCCTTCTTCGATCAGCTGACACTTGGGTTATATGATCATTGTTGATGATCCCAGACAAACTACGTCCATATTGAAGTGGAAACTATTCATAAATGATCCTCAACCAGATATGAATTCGTTATTTTTTATTATGTATATCGAAGTAATAACTTAATCTGGAATACATTAACCTAGAACATGATAGTAGTTTCAAAATGGGGGCTTATAAGGTCATCTCCATAACTTAAATTTCGTTCTTTCATGTAAAATGTGATTATTATTATTATTATATATTTAGCCAGAGAATAAATTCTAAGACCAAAGTCTTAAAACACTAGTATATAAGGTTTTCGGTTTTGTTAAAAACTCTAATGCACTTGAGATTTGAACGCACGACCATTGGATTGCTAGTCGAGACTTTTGTCTACTCGGCCACTCAGGCGGATTTTAAAACGTAAATATGTCTTAATTGTCTGTTTTTTGGTGATCAAGTGGACGTCACGCCATAGTTCCGAGAAAATTCATAACATAGAATTAAAAAACAAAAATAAATAAAACTGCGTTCGCTTTCTTAGTTATTTATGTTTACTGAACTATAATTTATTCGATTTTTTTATTTTCTCCACGCATGCATGAAAAGTAATCGCCAAAGTGTGGACGTAAAACGACAAACAATGCATAGCATTTGTTGATGAAGTTTATAGTTTTTCTTGTTTAAACAAATAATTCGTAAATGAAAGTTAATGAGCAAGAAAATTATATTCGGTTCCTAACGAATCTTCTACACTCGTCACCATCACAAAAAAAAAAGAGAAAAAAAGATGGAACTTCGACGCTCCAAAATATTAGATAGCTGACTTTTTCTATTTTTTATATGCTGTAGGATCACCCAAAGGAAATTTTCTTGGGATTATGTTCAAGTCGTTTTATCGCTTGTTATTTGTTATAGTTTACGAGAAATGAGCTTTGAAAGTTGAGTTTGATTGAAGCGTCTTAAAAACTGCGGGCTATATGTTGAAGACAAGAAAACAGGACGGAGAGGCGGAGAGACAAACTTGATCGGCCTACCATTAAATTCTCTGCACCACTTCGTTCAATACAGTTATTGATGTAAAGACTTTTCAAAATAAGGCGCTACGTGGGAAGCGGTTGGAAATGTAGCCTGATCCGAACCGTTTTCAATAGTGTTCGTATCTAGGTCAAACAGCGCTATTGCATCAAATTTGATCAAAGTGTCTCAAAAATTGCGGCCCTTAGGCTGAAAACAAGACGTACAGAGGCGCAGACAAGCTTAGATCGATTCAAAAAATTTTTCAGCAGCGGTTTTCTCAAGTTTTTCTGGACGTTGTATACATACCCACAAACTTAATACGCCCTTCTGCCACAAGTGGTGTAAAGTATAATAAAGAAAAGTTTTAATGCACATTATTAGATAAGTAGCACAGCAATTTCTGAGTAGTAAAGACATATAAGATACAAGTTTGCACGTATGAATCACACTGTATTGTATAGTATGCTAAGTATTAAAGTGGCATTCACCTTTGACTGGCAGTAATGCGTTTACTTGCAAACAAAGAATTTTTACACAGTTAACCATATGCAATACCGTATGTCTACCTAATGATAATTAATTAGGTGTGTAAAGTATATGCAGAAATCTAAAGAGTTTGAGAGGCTCGTGTTAGTCATCGAATTATTGTCAGAGTATTATAAAATAGAAAAATCAACGTTCAATTGAACGAAACGAAAACCAATCGGAATGTGTGAAAATCAACTAAACGCGTTCTGTTGACGAAACACAGACCTTAGTGAATTTCCTTGAAAAAGTTAAGCCTATTTACGTGCGAGGATGGAATGAAAGTAAAAAACATTCACCACACGTTACATTGTTTATTGTCCACTAACCATGGGTACTACGATGGAGCATAGCTATACAGTTGCGTCTTTGTGTGATATTTTCCTGCATTTTTGAGTAAAATTTTTTCTTGTTAATATTCAACAGAGTTCTCGGTCTGAATTGAGTTACATCCCTCACTGACATTCCGTGCAACATGTATAAGAAGCACACGATATCTAGGATCCAACTGGTAACGGTAGCATTGATAATTTTCTTGTTATGCTGCGTAACGCTTTCCTTTCCACAGCTACAACAGGTGAATGCGGCGAGTAATTGATGGATATAAATAAACTTTTTGTTGACATTTTTTACAATACTCATTTTTGCATCGATGCACCGAGTGCCCTGTCTGTCACCTACAACCCTGTAATTCGTCTTCTACATACCCGATTTATCTTTCCAACCTAGCCAACCATAAGTAAACGACTATATTTGAATGCCTTATTTTAAAAAAATGTAAAGAAATTTCTCTCCGTTTTTACAATAACTATACCTTCACCCTATATAGAACACCTTTACCTTCACCAAATATTTTCAATAAATTTCTACAGGCTTCTGTAGCATGTGCGTTGGAATTCGCGCAAAATACAGTGCCGTAAATGAACAATATACACGGCGCGTCTCGCTTGACCATCTTCGTTTCAATTCATTCAGTGATAGAAATAGAGAAGCAAATATGCGTCGCATGTAGGTACGCACACTTCTTGAAAGTTGTTGCAACCGGAACAGACAGAACTTTGCGGTAGTCGCAATGTATTATTTTATTGAAATGTATTCTAAAAGAAGAAATATGCGTAACGCAGCATGACATTCTTCAAAATATCTCGCTGTTTAATCAAAAAAAAATAAATAAATAAATAAAAAGAAAGCAAATAAATAGAAGCAAGACCTTTAAACGAGACCAATTTTCCCATTAAACGAGAAATTTGATAAGCTTTTATTCAATTTTACTCGCGTTTTTCTTAGAAAATATTCGCAGCATGTTTAAGGTGAAGAATGATAATCACGTAATTGCTAAACAAATTATGAATTTTCATTGAATCATTTAAGGCAAAACATGTCTGCATGTGTATATGTATATACACATATATAATCTTTCAATGATAAGAACGCTAGCGGAAGTGAGTCATCAAAGATCTTTGATCTCTAATGTCTGGCCAAATTTACATCATTTTCTTTACGTAGAAATTTAAATTAGCTCAGCACATTTATATATAATAAGGAATTTCTTTTTTCTTAGTGAAAAAGCCACTTGATACCGTACTTATGATATCTTTTTCTGTACAAAACTACTACGCAATAATATGAAAACAAATGAAAAAATAAATAAAACACTATACTTCCGCAAAATCACTTATTTTCATTTTTCTCTTTGCAAATTTTTTTTTCGTGTTTCTTTTCCATGAAGTAACAAGGAATCTTGGTTGCTCACTCTTTGAGATAAGTATAAGGTGATTCCATTAATATATGCGTCTTGTGAAGAAAGAACGTTTCCTTCTTTTTTGTTTTTGTTTGTTTTATTACACCATTTGATTATTAATCGAAAGGAATTAACATAAACATCAAATGCGAATTGATATTTGAAATTGTACGTGCACTTTCTACATATATATATATATGTATATACATGTAATGCTATGCTCAAAGAATAAGATCAGTACCCAAGCTAAATTGCGCGGGTATATTGAATATCAGGAATTTTTTTTTTTCCAAATTATCAACACTGTAACAGATATCTGTACCAAATTTCACATTATAAACGGCGCCAGTGTTGCAAATGCGCTAGCGTTTGTACGATGAAAAAATCATTTTTTCGGATTTTTACAACCAGTGCTTTTTTTTGAGCAAAGAAGTTGCATTAAATTTTGCTTGCGAAACAAGTTTCCAAGTTCCAAAATGTTTAGAATGCTACAGAGAGTCTTTGGGGAGTGGACTTTGACAGCGGAAAAAAATATTTACAATTGGTATAAACAGTTTAAAGAAGGCCGAGAGCGGGATGAAGACGAAGAGCGTTCCCGACAACCAGCAACCTTTGCCGGTGAAAGTCAAAACAACTTAAAGATCCGGTGCTCGAAGGCCATCGTTTAGCGATCTTGCTAATCCCATTGACATTTCAAGCGAATCAGCCAACAATCTTTTAGAAGATATTTTGGGCCTGAAACGCGTCAAAACTCGTACCGCAAACATCCAATTTCTGCGTTCCTAAACTCAAAAGATCACTCCGGGGCAACGTTTCGCCTTGATTGGAGAGGTACATGCTGAACCGCAGAAAGCTTTGAAAGTCATTCCACGAATCGACTATAACAACTGTTTCGAGAATTGGAAAAAAACGTTGGCGTAAGTGTGCATCACCCTCAGTGATTACTTTGGAAGCGACTAGATAGTTTTAAAAAAAGGATAATTCAATTGGTCTAAGTTTTTGATCATAGTAGTACGTTAAAGAGCGGAAAATGAAAAGCGATCTTTTTGAGGAGGAGAAAAGTCTACAATACTTTTATTGAAAGCTTGAGTTGAGAGAGAAATTATAAATTCTTTTTTCAAAATTACAATTGAAAAGCAATGTTACTTGCTTATAGTCTTTTATAGGTTTAACATAGAAAGAGCACCGCCGAAAATGGTGAGAATGTTCGTATAATTTAGATGACCAGAATGACTTTACTTCCTTCAATGAACCAGAATCAGTACCCGTATGAACAAATTAAAATCTAAACATAATGCATGTATATACAGTGTGCTTGATGCACGCAAATATGACGATGACGTACGGTTAAGCATAAAGCTTGCATTGCATCGCTGTAATAATGCGCTGTAGTAATGCACGCACATGGTCAACTATTGTCTCTGCTACATCAATTTGCACAAACAAGCAAAACGGGGACGTTAATATAAATAAAACAAAACGTCATGTTGGTTGGTAATTCAAGCAACAAGATATAATCTTAATACGAATATTCAATTTTTTATTAAAAAATAATTTCCGTTTGCTACTGATATCTTCATATAGAGCATTTTTCAAGAGACGCGCCTAGATTTTTTTGCTTTTTTTCCTACGAAAAATCCAATTGGAAATGATCAAAGTGCAAGCAATTTTTTTTAAAAGACGTCATTATAGGAAATAAATGGCAAATGAAAACGTTATACAGTCACATATTACGGTACGTTATCTCTCTCAGTTCTTAAAGCAAATTTAAAATAAAAAAAGTAAGAAAATAAAATTCATCGGCGGCCGAATCTCGCACACCCACCACTATGCTTTTCGCATTCTACTCTCCAAGTTCTTCTATTTGATACCAATATCGCTGGTATTATGAAGAAAAAATTAATCCATCAGACGGCGATGTCTAGCGTATTCATTTCAGAAATAACCCATTTTTAAGCAGACAATATATCTTCACTTGGGGAACGTATAAACGTCTTGTTGCGTTATGATAACTAAGCTCAGAAAGTGAACAAAATAACATTTAATCACTTCTAATTTTGTGTGGGCACGGCCGATTTTTTCCATTTCGGTACGTAGAGAGTAGAGTGATTCGTAAAATAAATGTAGAAAGCCTTCTTTTCCTCCTAACTTTTATAATTTCTGAGTAACGAGCAAAAACACTAAAATATTTGTTAAGCAAAACAGAGTTGCGTTCAATTTATGTTTCGCTGTGGGCTTCTGCTCTGACCAATTTGGTCCATTTCCAATACCAACCTGCGTGCAAAAAGTTTTAATGTCTCTACCAAGTTCGATGTCCATACTTTCATTTTTGCGACCAGGATAGTTCCAACAACAAATACCACAAAGGGACACAGACGGACAGACACGGCTTAACTAATTCAGAATTTCACGCCGATGTAGCTTCCTTTTGGGTGCTACACACATTATGAAAAAAAAAAACAAAATGAGTGCACCCCCTTCCTTCAGTGGTGGATGTAAAAACTTTTGTTTTTCATTCTTTCATAATTATCTAATGAATAAGCAAGGAAAAGTACTACAGTGCGTGACGGCGCACCATTAAACAGTCTACATCACCTTACAGTCGTTTATTCAATTTTCAAAATAAAACTTTATATGGCCAGAAAGGTGTTCCGATCCCAATCATTTTCATAGTATTCCGCTATTGGATCAAAAAGGACCAGTGTGCCAAATTTCATCGAAATATTGCAATCTATAGGCTGAACGCAAAAAAATAGGACGGACTGACCGATGGACAAGCTCAAATCAATTCAGCAAATGATTATAAATCGTTATAATAAGAGCTGGGTCTCTCTCAAATCCTTCTGGGTGTTGCCTACATCCGTACAAATCAAATGTACTCGTCTACCACAAACGGTATATGTAGTGGTTTACACAAGCATCAAAATTCAACAATTTCTTTTTATTAGTTACATCTGCAGGCTGTTCTCTCTTATATAGAGTGACCGATTTCGAAAACGAATTAATTGAATTAATCGAACTAATCTATAATAACACTGACAGTTTGTAGGAAAATAAAAGCAAAACAATATTTATAATCTTTGATAGTTATGCGTCATTTACATTAAATACTTATATTTATATTTGATCCCCATGAAAATCGACTAAGCTCACACACACATTAGCTTCATTCAGATATCGATATACACCTATTATATCACAGCAAAAAAAAAAAACAAACAAAAAAATAGATCTCTTCTTCTCTATAGCCTTTATATAAGTGAAATATTTCTGTTTAGTCATACAACACGATAAACTTTCGCGTTCATTATTACTTAAGCTACTAAATCACATCAAATCAAACGAAACGTCCTTGGGAATATAAAATAATAAACACATCAAAAAAAAAAAAAATTCTTTGAATCGAACTCGAAATATCCGTAAAATTATAATCAGAATCACATCAGTTTCACGCGAAATATTTTCTTTGGTGCAACTTTAGATCAATAATTCCAATGGATTCAACTAAATTTGTTCAGAATAGGCTCGTTTCTAAGATTTTTCGCGTCTTTCAATTATTTCATCCGATCAGTGGGATTACACCGTACACCACTTGTTGTAAAGGCATCTCTAAGTTTGGAGGTAAGCCTTGATGTGAGCAACATCGTCGAAGTGTTAAAGGAAGATGTCTGTTCGTTGTTCTTTCCATGCAATCTTCTGTTCAAACTACATGCCGGAATTTTCGGGATATTTTAATAAAATTTTCTTACTGACATGCTATTGGCAATGGATCGTATCTCTTTAAGACCTCACCCTAATAGAACGTCACTTTGGAAAAGTCATTACATTAAAAAGAAATTGCAATTTTTAATTTTTCTTGACAAAGATCGGTAGAAAGTAGCTTTCGGATCGAATGGGACCATTCTTTGAACCACCTCCAAACAAATTTTCTTACAAACACCAATTTTGATGTTGCTATGAGGCGTAATTTTTAGTGCTTTACGGTGCTCTATTTTCGCCCCTTTCTCGTATAAGTGCTCTTGGCCAGAAGTAAGTCCTTAACGGACAAAACTAGGTAAACATCAAATTAATTCAACATCAGATGAAGAAGATACATCCCTAACGTGGCCCCTATGTCGTAGCTTGACATTACAAATACATTGATAAATTTAGTACGATGCTATTTTTCGGAGCTAAAGATTTTCAAACATATCCTGGCGACGTGACCGAACAATAATCATAAGGTAAAATATGTTATCTTCTTGCAATAGCTTTTTTGACTTTGTATCGAATTTCGTATTCCGCAACAACAGTTACAATAAAAATCCTTAATATCAATTTTGTTATAAAACAAAGTTGATAAAACGTCATACAAACCATAAATAAAAAAATAGCCTTGTGGCTTATGATGTCGACGCGATAGTGCTCAGAATGCTGCGTAGTAAGTAAATAGCAAAAGTTTTACCCGTTCGCGCAACAATCCAACAATCAATTCAGATGAATTTTATTCTCTTTTATCGGTGATA
Organism: Glossina morsitans morsitans; assembly: GCA_001077435.1. Classification (NCBI taxonomy): domain Eukaryota; kingdom Metazoa; phylum Arthropoda; class Insecta; order Diptera; family Glossinidae; genus Glossina; species Glossina morsitans. Next base: position 24,560 of record CCAG010007332.1, on the reverse strand, counting down.
TAATTTTATCTTTATGTTACCGGACGTCCTTCTAAGTACATGTTGATATTTTCTTTTTGTTTTCTTAGTCGCCCTACATTTACTGCGTTTGCCTTAATAATTATGTCCTATTTTTTGCGTTTGTCTGTGATGTCGGTCATGGCTATTCAAACAATGCACTGTTTGATGTTAATGTTAACCTTTGTTTTAGCGTTTAGCGTGCGTGCGGGTGTATAAAGTGAATAATACATTAGTAATATATTTATAATATTTTATTATAACGAGTAAGAAAATTATATTCGGTCGTGACCGAATCTCTTATACTCATCACCGTTATTCTAAAATAGGCAAAAAAAGTAAAAGAACTAAATTTTCATACTCTATGATATCGAGTGACTGATTTTCTATATTTTCAAAATAAAAGTTTTCTTGCAAGTGTCCTCGGAAAGGTTTAAGCCGCTTCCAAATTCTTTTGCAAATTTGTAAGCGATATCTTCATTTTAGCTAACGGGAGAATGTCTACCACAGAATACTATACAGTTGCGCAGACAGACAGATGGACAGACGAACTTGTTTAGGTGCATTGCCAACTTGAAACTGGCCAAGAACGTATGTATTTTATGAAGCTTTTAAAGCTTGTGTCTGCTGAAGCCAACAATAGCAAGAAACGCCTCGAACTTTTTCCTTGATCTTCATTAATGTAATATTGTGAATGGGAAAAGTAGCTAAAATCGAAGATTAAAATATTTTAAAAAATCCAAAAAAATAAATTGGTTTCAATTGTAAATGCATTGCAAATGTCTTCCATGCCGCTTTAACACGTTCGCGAACGTGAATGCTAAAGCATTCATTTTCATAGTGATGCAAAATGACGTGAATGCTACAGCATTCAAATTTTAAAGCCAATTTTTGTTCATTTAATTTCATGTAACCTTAAGCTTATGATCTTAAGTTTATATGATCTATATTGTCATGGATGCTATAACATTCATTTCATATAATAGTTAAAATACGATGTTCTGACTACTCTTATAATATATGTATAATCAGATTTTGGATATTACAACTAGTTTCAAAAATAATTGCCCCTTCTATTTTTGCAGCTCAATGAAATTTTTAATGTCCGCGAACGTGTTAATCCATCAAATCTTAACATTTTGCCTTAGCTTGTCATCTAATCGGACTAGGTGTAGGGAATTGATATCGTCATTCTTAGTACACCTGCGAGTTGTTGTTTAAGTAGCAGGTTTAGCTTAAAGCAATATATATAGCAGAATATTCATGCGTGAGAAGTGGTTCGCCTCACTCAGCGTAAGCTCATGCAATGTGATTCCTTTAGTTTTCTATAACTTACTTTTTGTTAATATCTAACGAATCACTCTAAAAGACGCTTATAATTTAAATTTAATTTTCATTTATACCCTACACCCCTATTAAGTTTGCGCAGACTTATGCGACAGCTAGGAGGACTTCAGCTACTCCCACCTTTTATTATGTACATTGATGGAGAATCACTGTCTGAGTCGATCTAAGTTTTTCTGGCCGTCTGTCTGTCCGCCTTTTTTTCTGGGGGCTCACCTACAGGTCGCAACTTTTGACATATTTTGAAGAAAATTAATAGTCAGGCATGTTTTGTCCCAATCACAAACGCACAGATCGGACCATGTTTTCAAACTCTTCCCTTATAGGGCCTTATTGACTGGCTGTATATGGGAGAATAACTGAATAGCACAAAGTGGCTTGGGGTATTTAATAGTAAGTCGGGTATCACTTCTTCTTCTTCTTCTTTTTACCTCTTTTTTAAATATTTTCCAAAACTTCTAACACAGTAATTTAGCGACCTGAGTTCCTACACATGCATGTACGAGACAGTAGAGTCGCTTACATTAGTTCTCGTTGGACAATTTAGCATATTTTAGTAGAAAAAGATTATAAAATATTTTGAACATGGAATCATAGCATAAACAATAGCAAACAAAGCACATAAAAAACTTTCTAAACATATTAACGAAAATTACTTGAAAAATTCCAAACGTTCCCAGAACGTTAGCGACAATGACTAATCAAATGAATATCGCAAAAAAAAAAATAAATAATTTGCACTAAAAGTAAGCTATTAATGTAACTAATGTTTTTTATGTATTCAAGAAACATATGTATAAAGTGTATATGTCGATAAAAACATAAATTTGTAGTTATAAGTTTTCGACCTCGAAACCGCGGAACACCTCTTCAAAAAACATTTTAACGTAAAAATGTTGAAATGTAAAACGGAAAATTTTTATTAACCAAACATACGTCTGTCTACAATACATTACAAAAAATCGCTCTTAAAAAGGAAATACTTTTATTATACAAACATATATATGTTAGAAAGAAAAACCCAGTTGTATCGTATTTGGTTCAAATGGAAAGATACATATTATAGATGCGTGTACTCTGTTGCTCTGTTAGTGAATGAAGTGGAAGAAGGTTGTGGTTAATAAATATGAATCATCATCGGTTTGCAAATTCATTCAAATATATATGTGCGTATATGTGGTAGACGCAATCTTATCACGGAAATTACGAGCGTATTCGATTGAGATGAACAATATGAAAACAACAAACGAAGAGAAAGTTCATACTTAAAAAGGAGAGAGGTTACATAAGACTGGCATCGAATCTCTCAATCAAATTTCAATATTAATCTTTATTTTAAAAAGATAGTTTATGATTGATTTATTAGTACGGTGATCTAGTTGCAATTATAGTAAATATGTCTAAATCTATTGAAAAACGATGACAAAAATATATTGCAATATTTTTATACTCCTCTCCCACACATACCACTTTTGTACCAAAATATTCTATTTTTATATAAGAGAAAATAAGAAAGAAAATTAAAGTTGTATATAGAGACTAAGGTAGCGACGAAGTGCTATTCCTACAGTCGACGAATATTAATTCCATATACTAGCTATTATTTCGATAGTTAGGTATTTAATTGCACACTGATCTTTTTTGCTGAGGTATCGAGGAATGCATTGGTTTGCACATTATCTTGTTGGTTTGACGGGGAACTTGTGGCAAAAGGTGGCTAATATTGTCAAAAACATATATTAGGTGCTTGCATATATTTTGATAATTTTCTCACTTGAAAAAGGTGCGTATTGGAAATATTTTCCATTATTTTCTACAACTTTTCCCCATCTTTGCGGCAACAGATCGCTCTGTGTGTTTTACGTCTGCACCTGACATGAGTCTTAATCAGATGGGTTGCCTACAACCATCGGCAATCGAGGTAAGTTGATTGACGACCCCTCAGGGAGAAAGACAATCCCCATTGAAGGGGGCCTTTCTACCCTGAAGTACCGCAATAGAAGATGGGTGTGGGCCAAATTCTCGCTTAGTGGTCTACGTCGAGGCCTATCTAAGCACCTCTTCAATAGCTCCCCGCGAGACTTTGCGGCAACACGGAGATATCGTGTCGAAAGAACGATATTGGCTTGGTAGTCGACCCATTTTTGCACTTCTTCAGAATTTAGAAACTGCGTGCCAGCCAAACCATGGTGCATCGATCTGAACAAGTGTTAATCAGAAGGCACTATGTCTGGTGAGTACGATGGGAGCGGTGCAACAGTGTATTCTCAATAACTGTTGAAACGTATGCCCGAGGGTTGTCATCCAAGAGGATGATTTTGCGGCTGTTAACCGTTATGGCTGGTCTCTTTTGCAAAAATGCATCATTAATTTGTCCAATTGTCGCAGGCAGACGTCTACAATTTCATTCGGTTTTAGTAGCTTGCTTACTGATCTTACCGCATGCACAGCAAAACTTTAGGGCCATGAATATTCTGTTCCGGCGTCGCGCTTGGGATTGTCGTAGTAGACTCAATTTCCATCGCCAGTCACTCTACAGAAAATGGATTTTTCAATCAAATCGTTTGGTAACCATTTTCGGTTCTCTTGGATCTTCCCCATCGCTTGTAAACATCTAGAAACAGTTGATTCATAAGCTACTAAACTGTTCGAAAGTTCTTTGAGAGTTTGAACGAGGTTTTCGCCTAATAAATCTGGTCATTCATTGTCATCAAACTTTTTTATTCCTATTAAACCAACAACTAGGATAAGATGGAGCAACATCACCATAAGATTGTAAAACTATTTGATGGGCTCCGGCAGCAGATTTCTTCAAATCAAACAACAAAAGTAATAAATGTCGAAAGTACATTTTTGAGCTCTCCATGATTAGTGTCTACGTGTATACACTGAATAACTCAATAATACTAACAAAAAAGTGTTTGTTTATGTAGAGAAATTCAAAATTGTTGAGTTTCACACATACTTCATAGCACAATTTACCATTATCGCCGATAGATGCCGCTGACTAAAACACATGCAAGCACTTATTACTTTCAAATTAGGAATAAGCAAAGAGCCTATTACCGTTCTCCAATTTCTTTTATCAAATGCATGTTGTTGACGGAAATCTTCATGCTCTAACAAAATTTATGTTAATGGTAATATTATAACATGAGTCAAAATACATAATCAAATATATAAGTTTGTCGCGTCATTTTCGTAGGCTTACGCGGGATTCAAATTAATATTTTTTGCATTGAAAATAATGGCGCATTTTCATTAAATATAGAATGTAAGCAATCATTTTCTTTTTCAAATCATATAGTTTACCTTTCAAAATCGCAGGGAAATGCAAATGCTGGTATATCGGCTATAGTTTTCTCATCGCGAAAACTCTCCGGAAAACTTTCAGTTATAATGCCAAACGGCGTCATAATATTCGCGTCATTACGATTAACGATATTCGTATATTCAATACTATGAGTTCTCGTTACTTCACACCAATATTCAAATAATTTTTTAACATCAGTTCTAAAAAATTAAAAAAAAATTTTAATTTATAGAATTTTTAAATTATAATTTAGCAGGGCATTTCATATTTCTAAAAACAAAAAAAGAATCTGAGGAACTGAAGCATAACGCCCACTATATAATAAAAAATGTTAATTATAAATAATAACTTAAATTCATTCATGCAGAATTATCTCTTTTTTCTTTGTTGTTTTTACATTAACAATTCAATTATTACTAACACATTAATACACAAGTGGAACACACAAAAACATTATACATTTATATTTCAGCAGCACTCACTTGTTACGGGAGCTCATCGTCATTAATTAAAAAGTAATTTTCGATTCTATTCTGCCAAAGATTAATTTTTAATACATTTTCCTATTTTTTCTTTTTTTTTATTGCAATCTTTCCTATCTGCTTAATTTTAATTCCTTTTTAACGTTTTATAATTTTGTCTTTATGCCATTCACACTCTTCTTCTATTTTTAATCTACGTCACTTTGCTTTTACACACGCAATGTCGCAATGTTTTTCTTTTTTTACACAAACTCTGCGAGCATTATTTTTCCTGATTGCTCAAAAAATCCATTTCAAAATTTTGCTAAAAAAAAAAACGCAAAAGTTGAACTAAATCGTACAATGCTCGTTTCCTTTTTTTTTTATTTATTGTTCACGAAATCTTATTAACTTCTAAATCTTCTAAATGAACTGCTGTATATACTGTGCATTTAGAAATATTGCCAGGTTTTACTATCGACAAACGCAGCATAAATTACTTCTAGTCATGTAGGGTTGCTAATACAATTTAAGCCCCAATCGAAGACTAATCCATACATGAGAATTTTATAAAACTTATAATTTTATAACTTAAAGACTTTAAGCGCTGAAACCATTACAAAATTTAAAATACTTATCTGTGGTCTGATTATGAAAACATTAGTATAAAGATTTGAGAAATTGTTTTGCTAATCTTCATAATCGGCTTAAGTTTTATGAGAACATCGAAATTTATTTGCTCTTATTAATTATTCATAATTCAAATTTGAAGACATACTGACACGTATTTTATTTGTTTACAAATACCTGCAGCTTGAAAAGCGTTATGAGCCTGGGAAGTTTCATTATGTTTGCCTCCTTATGTCTTACAATTTCTTGAAATACAAACAGCTGTTTTTAATTGCTGCGAAAACTTGCTAAAAAAAGAAAGTACACAAACATTGGCAGCTCATTTCCGCATCTTTAGAATATGATAGAAAAGTATAAACATTTCTTTACTCAAAGAAAAGTAATTTAATGGATAAAACAGAATTTATGTTCAAATTTAACTAATAACGCAAAATAATGAATGTATACACACTTTGCCACATTTCTGTAAGTCTTTTGTAAATAATTTAACGAAAGGGACTGGTAGGTAATGCAGAAAGATTCTGAAATCACTTTTCTAACTGATTTTCGGTTTAAATATTATTATCGTGAGTAAATTTAAATATTATTATTATTATTAATTTAGAGAAAAATTCGTAGACTAAAGTCTTAAAGCACTGGTATCGAAGGTTATCGGCTTAAATTTAAAGATATTTACATGCATCTTAAAGAAAAGGATTCACATCTGATACAAGAATATGAAAATAAACTTACCAACTTTAGTTAGTGAACCGAGAAACCCACAAAATCATGTAGAAATGTAAAATGCGATAACGTTCATCACTTATGCTCACGAAAATGTCAAATTTTTTGTATGTTGCTATGATGAGATGCTAACTGAATGTTTATGAGCAAGACGATATTTTGCAGCAAAGCATTAATGGACCGCACATGTTGGAGACGTACATATTGCTAAACTGTTGCAGATAAAATTTGAACAGCTTTTTCTAAAAACATTTTTTATGCCAAAAACTGTAAATATTTCGTCTAACTTTTATAAGACATACAAATTAAATATTTTTCGTCAAAAAAAAAAACCTTCCAATACCATAAGGCTATGTCTTAATTTCAATATGCAACTTTGCTATTGAGTCATTTTAATGAAGTGTCTGATACGCTGTCCTCTCTATCTATCCTCGTGAAGCGAAATCTAGTCAATTGAAATTCGATGCAGCAGTCCACTTGCAGATTTCCCAATAGTTGTTATTAGAACACATCCACTACTGTATTCGTGGCATAATGTGTAGTTGTTTTCACTATTTTAAACAAAGTTGTACGGAGACTCGTGACGCTAAATGAATTTCCCTGATGTGCTCGTCATGTCCTTTCATTCCAAGGTCGGGAGTGTTCGAAAACAAAATTTTCTTTGTTTTAAAGTATTAAAATAATTATTAAAATAAAGTAATAATTAAAGTAAAAATTCGCATTCTTTCAAATTTATTATTAATCCCTGGCCGTTGGAAAATGAAGGGGACAGTTGGGAGAAAGGATCAGCATCATCCTCACATTTCTCATTCATGTATCAATTTTTGAGTTTAAAAAATTCTTGATTTCTATAGTTTATATTCATACAAATAAATCAAATGCTTAAAAATGTTTCAACCTCTTAGCTTCTAATAATTTCTACGATGTTTTTCGGTGTTTTCCCACCATTTATTCTCCTTTAACAGAATTGATTCTTGTTTTTCCACGAAATTGTCGCCAAGAACCAAAGAGACCATTTGACCCTCACAAGCAACCACTTAAAGGCGGAATTTGCAAAACCGGAGGTCCACGAGACTTCTACGATGCCTATGACATATTCTATGCCGGTATGAGACATCATATGGTGGAGCTGGGCATAGGCAAGCGCGTGCAGACAACTGTGGTGGCACGGCTTCTTCAGAGCCACCGCATCAATTGCTTGGCTACATACTGCAAACGCTCTTATCAGGGAAAAACTAGGGGGACCCAGTGAATCGACACGTTTCTGCATTCTAAGGTAAACATATTATTCTATATCTCAATATCTAACCTTTACTAATGAACTTTCTTCTATTTTATATGAATTCACTTATAAATTACTTATTTTTTGTTTTCTATTTCAGAATAAAAAAGGTCCATTAACAATGCCATAAGGGAAAATCAGGCAGAAAAGGAAGCAAAGTATAGGTAATTAAAATTTCATATGAATTCACCTATAAATTATTTACTTACTTATATTTAATTTTAGATTGCAAAAGGTCCGCCCACCATACGAAGAAGGAGAAGGAAAATTGTGCATTAAATACAGAAAAGTGAAGGTAAATACATTTTTATATAAATATATTTATAGGTTACTTATTTACTTTCTTCTATTTTAGTTTAGATTAAAAAGGAACGATGCGCCGCCGCTCATCGCCTCATGATAATGTAAGATGATATTTTTCCAACATTTCTCCATTGACAGAATTGATTTCTTATTTGCTTTAATATGCTTTTCCACCATTTATTGAAAGAAATTCTGTGCTCTCTATTCTCAATACATAGTTTCATGGCGGCCGATGATTTACTCGTTTATGAAATGGAAGATATTTTAAGACTTTGTTCATATAAGAAGAAGAGTCTAAAAAACTTCTTGTATAAAACGCGGTCTTGCGGGATTGCTTGTAGCCACGTTTGAAAACCTGTACCTATAAAATTTAATAAAATAAAAAAGAAGAAAACACATAGGCTAGAAGTTCTTCCACACTCCACACAATTCTGGTTTAGTGCAAGTATTCTTCCTCAGTCTAATGAAAAATGTTATAACGAACAAATACTGTTTTTATTCTGATTCGCTGTCAACCCATATGATGACAGACGCAGATAATACGAAAATACAAACACACACACAATGGCAGTTTGATGCGAATCCACAACAAATGCGAAAATTATACTCGGCTAAGCGGTCGCCTAAATTCAAATAGTTACTCCAGAAAGCATGGAAGAAGTGCAAAAACTGCTTTTACAGTATAGAAAGACGAGCGTGAGATACTTCTCATCGCAGTGTATTCTTTTGCATGTGAAAGCCCTGTTTGAAGTGGAATTGATGAAGTGAAGCGCAAGTTTGTTCGCTTTTGATCGGGAACATCAATGCATTGACGATTCAATTCTCTGTTTAGGCGAGATAAAAACGATTCTTTCATGCGTAACCAATGGAATTGGTATCGTCTGTCAAAAAAATACTCGCCTTAAGGAGATATGGCTCCAACGAAAACAAGATCGTCAAAACTGAATGTTGTTTTATGGGTTGAACAAATCGTTCTATAAGAAAGGTATATAAATGTTAGTTTCGTTGGATTGATGGTGTGACTCTCGAAGAAGGTTAGCTTGATGGATAAGGTTAGTGATGTCTAAACATTTATTGACTTATATGTTATATGCAGAAAGTAAGGGCTTTGTTTGCAATATAATGAAACATATGTGAACCTTTTGTCAGTTTCAGTTTGGCACAGAACGAAGAGAAGTGCCAACAAAATATGCTTGAGTGGTAAAAAAAACATCGATCCAAAATTTTTACTTCTTTTTCCAAATTTCTATCCAAATTTTTTACTTAATTAAATTTAATTCTACGTTAACTTGTTCCGATTTATAAGGCTAAATGGTGACTTAAAGCGAATAATTTAAACCGCAAATTATAAACTCCTTTTACTTATTGAGTTATGGCAGAGGTTACAATGATTAAACTTGACTTGAATAAGGCAAATCCTTTTAGAATTGGCTATAGACTTGAGGATATTCAGATCGGTTTTGCATTTGGAATGAGTCGGATTCCAAACGGGGACGGTGTCGTGCAACTCCTACACTCTACTTCATTACATCTGGAGACCACGCTTTCGAGGAAAAAAGCCCTAACTATATTTGCTTGTAAAAGTTGGTTTGCAGTTAGCAGATAGGCCCTCTTTGACTGAAATTGAAAGTTCACTGGATCTCTCTCTCTCTCTCTCTCTCTCTCTCTCTCTCTGCCAGTATAGGAAAAATACCAGTTTTTTTTTTGAGATTTTGCAATTTATGATTTTGAAAAACTTCTAAAAATATATAAATAATCAAAAGTTTCAAAAAATTGATGGAATTTTTAAATTTAACAACGAAATATGAAAATCTTATAAAAAATGTACGTTACCATACAATGACAATGAAATTAAGTGGAAGAAAATGATGACTTAAGGCAGGAAAACTCATACAATTAAAATAAATGAATACGAAACGTAGGAAAATAAAAACAACGCATAATTATATGATAGAGCATAATCTACGTTATACAACGTAAGTCAAAAAAAAAAATTTTTTTTAACGCATTTGATGCATAGCATAGTGTGGGAAGATTTATATTTAAAACTTAATTTAAGCATCGGGATTGTTAGCTACAGTTTGTTGTTCCTTGGCTAACGAAATTACAGGCTCGCTTAGTTCTCCTTTTGTTAAGATATCCTTGCAGGGTCTATCATCAGTGATTAATTTTTCAATTGTACGATCTAAAGTATCCTTAAGATTGCAAATATCTTTCGGTGAGGGTGAGCATATCTTTATGAGAGTATCATCATTTATTGATCTGTCTGTATTTTTGACGCTTTCCTCTTTTTCCAGTCGCTGATTGCAGTCTTTTAAAACCTTGGCGATTTCTTTATCGACATCTAACTCTTCATTTTCGTTAGACCCCTCATCAACTTTAGGTTCATTTATCTTTTCTTCTGTTCCTGTCAAATTTATTTGCTCCTGTGTCTCTTTCACTATGGAAATATCGTTATTTTCTTCCGAGGCAGGTGTTGCAATCAATACTTCTTCTTCGTTATTCTTAACATTACTGTCTTCTAACTTTTCTCCTTCGTTAGAAGTATTTAGATCGTCCTCCAACACTACTTCTACTTTAACCGTCTCTTTACCTGTATCTACCACCATTGTAGATACGGAATTCCTTTGCCTGTCTTCATCTTCTAGTTGTTGATGCGCTGCCTCTTCTGCTGACTTCTCTTCGACTTCCTCTTCATCTGTCTTCTGTGAACTAAGCATGTCTTTTGCAAATGGATACACATCTTCAGCCTTTTTCAGTGCTACGGAACATTTCATTTTCAATTTCACATCTGTACGTTTCATTTCCTCTAAACGTTCTCGTTCCATGATTTCTTTTTGCTTAATTAAGGTTGGATTAGGCTTATTAGTAGTTTTCTTGCGTGGCTGCTTTTTGTGTATAAGCGAATCAGTGCTATTTGGAGAATTTTGTGTACCACCATTACTACCCTCGCTCATATCTACTTCCAACATGCTCGCTAAGAAACTTTGCGCGACGCTCATTAAGTCAATGGTGTCGTCTTTGCTTAAGGACGTTTGCCCTATTTTTGCATGTATCACACCAGCATTGTTACTATTACTATCAATAATGGCATTTGTGGTTGTAGTGGTTTTTTTAATAGGTGAAATAGATGATTTACGATTCGCCGAAGGTTCATCATCGTCTGAATCAAGAGTTATAAGATCCGTCTTCGGTTCAACTATTTCAATCTCATTATCCTCGTCATCACTGGCTTGTTTATCTAAAAAGAAAGTTTGAAACATTAATTATTAGAAATTAAAAAATATTTATTTAAAAACTGCAAGGATTGTAAATATAAAAGCGCCCGCCTTTAAAAAACATTTGACATTTCTCAGAGCAGATTTCATAGAAACGAAAATATCTTTTGAAAATATGCAAGGATGTAGTCACGAAAAATTCGAAAGTTTCAAACGAAAAGTTATTCGAAGAATTTGTGACCACTGGGTCAAATAGATTTGCGTCTTTCTCATCGCGCGAAATGCTAGTCTAAAAGGAAGCCATCATCTAATGATGATGAGGAGGGAATTCCCACTCTGTATACGCGTAGGTTTTCGGTTTTTGTTTTGTTCCATCGGCTCTGGCGGTTATTTTATAAAAAAAAACTTCGTGCTTTTATTTATTCAAAACGAACAAAAACATTATAGTCGAACACGACGTATATTTTAACTGCGTCGACCTCTTTAAAAAATGTGCATATTTCCTCATTAAATTTTATCACTATGTATGAATGTCTACTTGCCATAATAATATATTTTAGTATGCGCGTATGTCATTTTATACCCTACATTATATATAAGGGGTTTTATGGGACGTGGTCCATTAAGTGGTGCGATCCGAACTATTTGGACCAAAACTTGTCAGTGCACTAAATTTCATTAAAACATCTCAAAAATTGCGACCAGTAGATTGAACACCGGAAAATAAGACAAACAAGCCGAAATGCTACATATCAGTCGATATTATGAAAAGTGGGCCTATCTTAAGTCGTTCTAGGTGTTTGGATAAATTTCAAAATATTAAAGGAAAAAAATTTTGCATGAAATTTCAAATTAATAGTAACTTTATAAACACCTATTTTTTTTTTTTTAGAAAAGGGAGATCCTTTCCACTTGTTCTTCATAAATTTGATAAAAGTGAATAATATTTGTATGACACAATTAATATTAAAAATCCACTCTTTACAATTATTCTAGACATGAATGATTAAATGTACAATAAGTAAATTTATAAATAAATACTAAAATTAAAGAATGTTGAGGTTAAGTTTAAAAACTAATTTTATTTTATATTTTAATGTTGGTTTATTAATCCAAGAACGCCATATCTTGAATAGGTAGATTTTTGCAAAATTTTTCCATTTTGGAATTTTCCAAAATATGCCCATTTTCACGTTTCCAACGGTAATAACTGAACTTTGCCAGTTGCCAACGCAATTTTATGGTTTTGACATCACCTTTTAACAAAAAAAAAAAAAAAAGTTTAAATATATTTGTTAAGCAGAAACATATATATATTCATGTGATTTACGTTGAAAATTCGATAGTTTTTCATTGATTTCCTGCCAATAATTGTCGCGTATCATGATATCATTGTAATCTACATGTTGAATATCCCAGATGGCCGGATAATCTTTCACACAACGCACCAACTGTTGTAACAATTCTTTATCATCTGGCATATCTTGAAGTTTTTGAGATGAATCATTCGCGGTATCTTTACTTAGATTGGGGGAACAATCTGTATGCTCGTTTTCCTCTTCTTCTTCGTCTTCTTCCAATTCGAAGCAATCCTCGAATAGTGCAATGTTTTCATTGCGCATTTCTTGTTCGTCAATTTTATAAAGAAAATACAGTTTGGCTAAATATTTGGAATACTTGAGCTCAAGCAAGGAACGATCTGTTGGCGATTTAATAGTTTTCAGACGAAACGTTTTATACATTTCATATAAATGCTGCCAACGGTCTTTAATGTCCTCGCAGGAGTATTCTGTAAATAGTTCGTTATATTTTTAAATGGAAAATATTTTTTGAAATAATCTTACGTGGTAAGAGACGAGTTAATTGCTGCCATAACGTTTTACGTTGCGCCTCATCTTGTTTATCCACTTCAGGGTCTACTGATTTACGCCATAAAACACTATTGGCTTTAACAAAATTTATTATGCGCATGTCAACATCTTTTATATCAATAGGCCTTGTGGGTGGTTGATAAAAATTCTCCTTTCTATCTTTATCATTACGTTCACGTGTAAGGTGGGTAAACTCATCTCTTCCTTGCAATGTTAGGGAGCGTTCTATGGCGTCTAAAGTGCGTCGATCGTAAGTATCCCCGTCAGCATCGCCGCAATCAACAGGTACCCATTGATCTTCGGGTAAATCGCGATTAGCCAAGAACGCCATGGCTTTATCAAAATGTCCATTAAATCGCTTGCCTTCGGCTATACGTTTTTCAATGCGTACAAAACGCTTTCGTATGTTTTTCCAACGCAATTTTATATTTTCACTATAGCGAAAATGCGAAGCTATGGTATTCCATTGTTTGCGAGTAACTTCGAAATTACCATAATCCGGATGTCGTGTGCACCAAATCGAAGGATATTGCGAAACTAAGCGTGTTAGTTTACGGTCAAAAGCATGTGTTTCTTCGCTGCGACGCATGCTATCCTCAGTGCCGCCGCGCGCAGTACTAAAATTATTACTTCCAAAATCCTCATCATCGTTATCATTATCATTATAAGTGTCATTGTCCTGTTCATCGTTATCTTCGGTATCAGGTGGTACCATGGGCGAATCACTTCCACCCTCCAGCCAATGACCTTTAAAACTACCTTCCAAGAGGCTATCTTCTCCTGCTCCGTCTCCCTCCCCACCTTCTTTGCCATCTTCGTTTTCTTGACGAGGCACTCCTAATGGGAATATAGGTGGCAAAGGAGATTTGGCGCCATCATCACTATCCTTGAGATTGGCATGTAAACTTTTACGATACTCATAAATCTGATTGTGAAAGCTATTCGAACCGGTATTGAAGAGATCGACATCATCCAATTGCCCGTAGCAAACGTAATCGACCCCTAAACAGAAACAAAAATTTAATTTTAAAAGTTTTGTAAAAACAAATGACATGAGTTAATTTCATTGCCTTCAGACATTTTTCGAAACATACAACACACATGGACTGATTAAAGTAGAAATTTCGATCGAAAGTTTAGTATTAATAATAAAATTTATTTTTCTTATTTAGATTGATATTGTCCATGTTGTTTTCGTTGCCTATTAAGTTTTATTTTGGCCGGAAGTCAATGAAATACAACTCATATAATTATTTAGTTTTAGGTACTTACACATTCCGGTTTTCTTTTTTATTCAAATTCTGTTTTCTTTTATTTTTTTTACTTTCAACGAACACTTTTTAAAACAATTTCTCATACAAAAGTCCATGTGTTGGAAAAAATGACTAAAGACAATGATTTTTGAATATCGAATGAAATAATGCCCATAAATTAATATAATAAAACACTTAAATCGTTATCAACAACTTTGTTTAATGCTTAAGACTATAATAGATTTAGCTATGTTTCTTTAGGAAAATCAGATGCATTCTATACTGCATATATATTTTAGAAAGTAGATCACTTCGGGCATTGTAATTGTTGAATTAATTTTTTTACGTATATATATTTATCATAAATAAGCGTCTAGTTATTAACAATACTTTTAACTTACCTGCCGCTAATTGCCCATTTTCCAAACAATCGGCATCACTGACGAATCCTAATTGACGCATATCGGCTAAACATTTGTCTTGTAATCCTTTAAAACGTCCTATAGCATAAGTCAGTAAATAGGATAAGTGGATGTAGAGTTCCTTAACTTCTAGATAGTTTCGTGCCTGTTTATAAGCATTCGAATTGGTTAGAGTTTGAACCTTATTGGTAAGATGTGTACAAATTTCCATGGCATTGAAGACTTGTTCTTGTAATTGGGAACGTGCTTGGCCGATTGGCGTATCGGGGAAGATATGACGAATCATAATAGGCCTTAGGGGAGCATTAGCGTTAATTGCGCCAGACGGTTGGTTTTGCGCGCTTGGCGCCTGGCCGTTAATAACTTGCATTATACCTCCATTGTGATTTACAGTATGATTTATGGACGCCCCACTGCCTGGCATGTTGCCAGGATAACGCACTAGGTGAGGATGTTGTTGAGATTGTGGCCCGTGTTGCGGTTGAGGTTGAACCGTTTGATAGGATTGCTGTGTTATTTGCACAGAACGTATAGGATGCATAGATTGAGAGGCCGCTGCGCGTTGCTGTTGCATATGCTGCTGTTGCTGTTGCCACGAGTTGCAATTTTGATTAATAGTAGGAGCGACAGGTAAGGCGCCTTGACGTTTAACTTGTATTAATTTGCCGTTGGGCAAACGGAACGTTTCTTGCTGAGCGGCTGAATTTAAATCGATACGATAGCCATTAATGGTATGATAAACCGGCGCACCGGTAGCTCCAGGCGTGGGTGTCCTCGGTCCTATAACAGTACGTCGTACTACCGGTGCCGGTAAACCCGGCCTTACTTTAATGCCGGTATTGCGTAAAACTAAAGGTGGCGGCACCGAGCTTTTTGGGGTCGATGTCATAATATTACTTGCACCAGGAAATCCCGGTTTAATCGATAAAATTTTGGGTGCAGAAGCTGCTGGTGTAGGCAGTGGCCGTGTCGGTAGCTTTTGAGATACCGTTATCTGACAGTCCGGCTCTAACATACTCATTAGGTCGGGGGTACAAACTACTTCATCGTTGTTTCGAGGCCGCTTAGCACTGGGCTGCGGTGAAGGTGCACTTGCGTGTTTTTTCTTAGCCGAACTGTTACTACTAAAACTCCGTTTTGACGTGACAGAGTCTAGACTTTCCAGAGAATCAGACATATTCCCGCATTTAGCTTTAGCTAAACGGCAACATTTGCTACGATCTGTAGATAATTGTTGTTTCAGTTCAGTCTCTGACAAATTAAGTGCGTAGATTTCTCTAAAAGTATGAAGAAGAGCAAGAAAAGAAACAACATTACATATATTTTGCAATCAGTCGGATTTCAATAAACTTGCCTTTTTTGTTGTTCTATGTAGCACATTAAAGCCCAATGTTGAGCTCTTAATGGCCAAAGTATCTTCGGTGCACAACTGAAACAACTCCAATTTTCATTTTGTTCTATGTCTACTACAACACCACGCGACAGGTTTTTTACAATGCACGATTTGCAAAAGACATACGGGCAGCTAGAGCAACAGTAGACTTCACCTCCTTGCCCACACCAACGGCAATATAGTTCTGATCCATCTTCGCCTTTACTAAATTCCCCACTATTATAAAAATCATGACATTTGACGCAGTGTGTAACTCTTAAAATTGGATGCATTTTAATGTTACTCTCTTGTACTGGAGCGGTACCAATATGAGTTTTACACACAGTGCAGTGAACCTTACGCTCACGCACAACGTCGACAGTAGGGTAAGCCTTCAAATAGAAGCGACGTTCTTCTTCGGACAGGGAGGAATCAAACTCATAATTTGCAACTGAAAAGAAAGATAATAGAATTATATACACATTTTAGCTGTTGTTTTTTATTGACTGTATGGCCCAAGAAAAACATATAAAAAGGATTGATTTCTACTCGACTTTTTAAGGATGACCTCATTACGTCTTAAAATTTGGTCAGTGAAGTTGACTTGCATTTGTCTAATCCAGTATTTACATTTAGAAATTAGAAGAATAAATAATCGGTCAGACGCACGGACCTAGCTATAATAATTTAGGGCAGAATGTTGACAAAACGCAGCATACGGACTATGAAATTGTTTGCACATGTTTCTTTAAAATTTACAAAACAAAAAAAAATAGAGTTAGAAGGAATCGAAATAGTGCTCTTACTTCTATATACTTATTTTTGAGATAATTTAGCTTTGCCAGTAAAATCTTTACGGCTATTATTTGTTAACGCTGTGAAGATTTAAAGTAGCTATAAAGAACTTTTACAATCTATAAATCACATATGGGTCTTGGCTTCATTTCCTGTATTATGCGATATCCTTATGTTTTATGAATCTCTATCCTTCACGACTGCACCGAAAGAGGCTGTACGGTCTTACTGGCGCATTAATTACTAATTATAATGATTATTATTGTATAATTGAATTGTCATTAATGAATAAATTCAAATAATTATCCTTTTTTCAAGTTTTCTGAAACAGAACATTAAAAAGTAAGTTAATTAATTAATGATCACTTAATATATATATACGGTACTTTGTGGGATTTGCGAGCAGTTGGCTGATAAGTAAGATGTTTAGAAGATATTATATATTTAAATATTAAGACACATGGTTTTTATTAGTGCTCATATCATAACTATTTAGTATTGATCTAAACCAGAATATTAGTTGGGAGAAAAAACAAGACGGTGTTGTGCAGTTGCTGAAAGCTATGAATGCAAAAGCAAAAGCTAGATGGATTTTCGTCGCGATGACTGTTATTAATGTAGGCGGCGGGATTTTATCATAAATTAGTCGTTATGTAACAATAAAACTAAAACTTTTTAGTTAACCGCGGGGACGTCAACGAATGGGTGAACTCATTTAATCTAAACTTTTATATGACTTTAATATCAAATCTAGGAAAATAGTTGAAAAGGGAAAATTTGTACCGCGCACTTGTGCGGGCACTTTAGTAAAACAGAGACTTCCAACTTTATAAATTTTTTGATAAAAACTTTGCTTTATTTTAATCAGTCAAATTTCTCAAATATCCACTTCTTCGTCGCTTATTATCAGCGAGTGATCTTGAATATATAAAATCTGATTTTAAAGTTTTAAAAGACTATACCGATCAGTGACAATGAGTATTTTTGGAAGTTAAATTTTTGATAGTATAACTTTTTGGTGGCATAAAATTTTCTGGAAGTATAAATTTTTTTTATTATAAAATTTCGGTAGTATAAATTTTATGCCACCAAAAATTTATAGTTATACTTCCAAAAAATTTATAGTACCGAAAATTTCGGAAATCGGCGTGAATCGACAATTTTCGATGAAAATTAATCTCTCGAATTGTTAAACCATTTATCGATAAGTTATGACGCTGTCATTGTATGCTGTCAAACACATACAAAAAAAAATGTGACATCCGAATAGGACTTTTTAAGGATCCCAGTTTTTTCGAAAGCAGATGCGTATGAAGATTTCTTTTCGCAGTGCTAGGAGGATGTGGAGTATTTCATACCGCATTTCAAACTTTTGAAAACTAACTACCGGACAAAGATCATCTTGAAGAGATCAAGAAATTGTTTCATATAGTGATAATGAGTTGCTCGAGTGTTACTCTTAAACGTAACTCCCAAATATTGATCTCAAATCTGAATAATGTGCTGGAGATTCGGGTTTGTTCTTCGCAAGCAATTTCGCACGAAAACCATTTCGTAAACGTACGGAAGAGAGCTTTTTGTGGTTCGTAATTAAACGAGTCGATTATCGAAGTTACAACTCTGTTTTAACGGTGCTTGTCCATGCTAGCTGCGAATTTGCCACAAGTTTATAGCATTAAAGCGAATTAATAATGGGCAAATCCAAAAAATGGATGTAGGTATAGATAGAAATTGAGAATTACTATTTTTATTGTCGAATTTTCATTAAATAATAATATTTTTTTAAATCACGTTTAAAAGGCGCGCTTTAATATAAATAAACAAACCTTTATTATGATCGGCCACAACCGATGGCGATGGCATGGTCGCGGCCGTTGTTGACGCCGTAGGTGTACTAGCGGCGGCGACGGCGTCGCCAGGGCTCCCTGTGCTGGCTTCACTCATGTTGGAATCCAATAAAAAATTGCTCAATTAAATTATATTTATGTGACACAAAACTTCTAACTATGCCTATTTTTTAGCACAACCACAACAAAATTCTTTTAAGTTAATCAGTTTTTTGTTGTTATGTCTCGTTTTAATTTCCACACTTCCCTCTTCTACTTGGTGCACATTAAAAAAAAATTTCCCTTTTTCATTTACTTTTCCTTTTTTGTTTTATATTGAACACAACACTGTTTCGATCATTTATTTTTAGCGTTCCAGTAATATTTTCACATATTTTTTTATTTAATCAAAATAAAATTTTTTCTTTATAAATGTATAGAAAACTTTTTCACCGTCTCCGTAATGTGCGTTTGTCGCAAAAATGCTGCCTTGTGTACACGAAACTGAAAAAAATTCTCTAATATGGCGGCCTCTTCGTTCCTGTTCGTCGTACGGTCCAAAAATAATTAAATGCCTGAGAGCAAAAGAGCTGCACTATTTAAAAGAAAGAGTAAGCAAATGAATTTAAACGTCAACATTGACAACTTAGTAGCGTCATTTTGACTCTAAATTCATTGATATAATTTTCATGTTTGTGTGTAGTCATAATTTTGGACCGACATGAAAGGAGAGGTTATAGAGAGCAGCCTATAAAAAGTTATAATAGACAAACATATATATGTATACAGAGAACGAATTCTATTTATCAGAACTAAACTTAAATGGTGGCCAAGTTGGACCTTATTTATTTAAAATGTTTCTACAAAGTGTTTTAGAAGTTAGAAATTATGGGCGTGTTTATAAGCAATTACTCCTATCCTTAATATCAATCTATTCTTATCCAAATACGTTGCTTATGATTGATAGGCGAATGTACAGACGGATCTTATGTACACTCGATACGAAGCTATTTATAAATAAAACAAGTACAAGATATTTGATCGAATATATGAAGTTATGATGGAAGTACGAAAAAGTTGTATTGTAGGCATTTTTCTATACAAATTTATCGTAGGCATAAATTATTAAGCAGAGCAATGTGATGCGCAAAAATAGATGAATATGTTTAAATCAATCTTGAACTGCATACATGTATTGTCTTAGACTGTATAAGGGTCCTATGACATGAAACTATATGTAATATAGTACTGATATAAAATTCATAACAAATAGTGGGTGAATTTGTATAGAAGAACTTTTTCACAATACAAAGACTTTCGATTCAGATAGTTTTTAAAAGTCGTTAAAAAAAGGGCCGCGACACAGTGAAACCAATTAGTATTTAGCTTATGATCGGGAACAATCAAAACGTTTTATATATTATTGCTATAAAATCTGACGCTGTGATGTAAAAAGAACTACCAGTGATGTAATGGTAATTTGAGCGTGGCTTTTTCAAAAAACTATTACTCCCTTAATATTTTAAAGAAACTCAAAGTAAGCTAATTTCAGTGTAATCAATTCGGTAATCATCTAGTAAGCACCGTAGAGTTTAAATATAGTATTTGTTAAGTTTGCGATATTTTTAATATTAATAACAGTAAATCGTTGTGTATTAATACTTTATTTTCCTTTTTTGCCTCCGATGTTTTTATCGGGTTGCATAAATGTACAAATAGTAAATTATATGGTTATATTGTTGTTGTTTTTACTTTACACGTACTTATCATAAGGATGAGGAAGCAACCACATAAAATTTTCCAATATATGTTCAATTTGATTTAAGAACGTTTACTATTGAAAATGCAACTCTGCTTAATTAAAATTTTTCCCTTCCCATTGATATAACAAATAAATAAATTCCCGTGAAAAATTGAATTGTCGTGCCTTTTTTTATTTTAACGCGAAGTCATTAATTTTTGACTGAACACTTAAGAAGAGGAAGCTACAAATTTAAATCAGCTGTTTTCTGCCAGTTGCGAAAAAAAAGTAACTTAAAAAGACGGCTTAATATTCAGAAAATCATCCCTTTAATCTTTAAACCAAAAGAAGAGCACTTAACGAAATTGCAGTTAGTTAGGTACACAAAATAAAAAGTTGCTGAAGAAAACAAACCATGGGAAGCCCAGGAGATTATTTTTATGGTTGGAATTTGTTGTATAAAACGATAGAGAAGGATATTAATAAAAAGATGACTTGCTTATTGCTTTAGCCCATTTCGTTTTGACCAAACATTCGTTATTTCGCTGTATTGGTTTAGGAGAAAATGTAAGTTTATATGTGATATATATATACATATATATATGCATTTGTTATTTCTTTTGTTACTTTTGTATTACAGAAAACTTTGGCGGAAGAGGAAGAAGCTTCAGGTTCAGAGTTATTGCCGGATAATTGGAATGCAGACGAGAATAATTATGCTCTACGATATATATACGACAAACTACTCTATATCCTACTAGGTTTAAGAACTGAGGGTTCTATAATAATTACTTTGCTGAATGTAAAAACTCTTAAAGTTTCCAATATATGCCTCTCGTCTGAGGAACTTGTAAGCGATATTAGTGGCTCTATTACAAAGATGATACCGTCTGCATCTCAGCTGGCCGATAGATACCGCAGAGAATTATTAGAACCAGTAAGTTATCGTTTATTGAATTTCCAAATGTAATTTTAAATGTTTTCCAAGGTTTATCAAGGCCAAAACAGATCTACTACTACACAGACCAATACAACATCAACAACTACTGATCGATCGGATCCATTACGCATTGGAACGCCGTTGCGCCCATCTTTGGGGTATGAAAATTCTTTTATCAACTGACTGCGCAATAATATCTTATCATCTCTTTTTTTTTTTAAATATGAATTCAGACAATATCATCCAGCGGGAGTGGAGCCGCGCCCATTCGGTTTCCCGGAGGTGGGACGTGGCGATTTAGATCCCTTTGCGCGTGGAGGTCATGGCAACTTACTTCCGTTTCCGTCACGTCCCGATTTTCACGCCGGTCCTGGTGGCAGCGGTGGTATGCAACCACGCTTTGATCCTTTCGGACCACTACCCGAACGCAACATTCGACCCTATCCTAATCCTGATCATTTGCCACCACCCGGTTTTGGTGGAGACTATTTTATGTAAATAAATACCAAAGAATGCCTAACGATAATATTACACCATTTTTTTGTATTGAAGTTTCATTTGTTGGAACAATAAAAATGTATTGATAAATGTTTTGAGTAAGTGTTGTTACTATAACAATTCGGCAATATAAATCACGACCATGGTCGTAGTTCGAATCTCTTAGCGCAGAACAGGCTCTTCGAGAGCCTAGAAGAAAATGTTGTTAACAAAAATATACACTTGGTTTTCCTGAAAACTCACTTCCACGTGTCCTTTATCGCGTTCTCATTCAACTGAAGCTCTTCAGTAATCTCCTGAACGAAATTGTGGTCCATTTCCGCATGCGAGGAACGAGTTTCTTCTAAAGAGTCGGTTTGACATTCGACATGAGGATTTGTAAGATTTATTTCTGAATTATAAACAGAGCCTTCGTGATAACTAATCTCTGTAAGAGGTACAAGGAAACAAGGTATTTATTATTTCTACTCAAACATCCACATACGCGCCTCATATGGACTAACCATTTCCTTCCGGTTCTTCTTCTTCCATTATGGTATTCTCTTGTTTAATACGCAATTTCTTACTTAGCTCTACTATCACACCATTAAGTCTGCTATGACATGCCAGATTTGCAAATTTAACGTTCGATTTAAAACACATTAGACCTTAAAGCTTTCATAAAGTTTACAATTGAAATTTAGATTACTAAATTTTACAAATAAAAATGACCACAAACTTATCATTAGCCTATGGAAGTATTGCATTCTGCTGAAGCGGAGGCGGGGAGGCGTGTGCTTGTTTTTTAATGTAAAATGGAATGAAGAGAAATGAATAAATTATATATCGTAATAAGTAAAGATGAATGCAAACTTACCTTTGCATTCGGTGAATCTTCATCTATATGAGGCGATGAGCGGAGAGTTGGACTCAATTTTTTCTTATCCAAAATTGATGTAATATTATAATTACCTTTACTCTGTTGCGAGCTTTCATTAAGTGGCGGATCTTCATTCCTTATGATGAGGCGGTGAGCGGCGGTACATCTTGTTTTTCAATCTAAAATTAAATAGAAATAAGTAAATAAGTTATAAATAATAAAAATCTTTTTTACTTTACTGTATTTAATACACAATTCCTTGTTGGTGGTCGATGCCCTGCATTTCTGTAAACTAAAATGGAATAAAAATAAATGAAGAAATGTTGAAATATCACTTAACATCTTAATATATTTACCTTAGTATGACGTTATGTTGATGTCTATGATCTCTCTCCAATTTCTTCCTGTCAGCAGCATGAGCAGCACGTATCCAAATAAATTTATTGGGTGGATATTGGCGCTACTGCAGGATCCTGACGCCATGGAGAAGGCAAGCCGTGCCAAAGTGGCTTGCACGCGTTTTTCGATATCCCGTTCCACCATGTGATGCCGCATTGCTGCATAGAAGATATCGTACGCATCGTGGACCTCTGGTGTCGGAAAGGACGGTTTCAGGCATTCGGAGGTGAGGATTCTTCGCGACAACTCGAGCGCTCACCTCCACGCACACGCGTACTACATACTAGACTTACTAGGCATACTAGGTGCACCAGTCCCGCCAGTCCTACCGGTCGGTTCTATTTCCCCCTCTGCCTGACTGTCATTGTCGTTTCTCATCATGTTTATGGTCGCTTCTAAAGGTTCGTCTATACCTGGCATACCTCTACTTATGTCGGTTCCGTCAAACCCTAAGAAGTCCTCTCTCTCTCTATCAGTATATTGTTGTCACGACGATTTGTTTCATCATTATCTCCGCGGCCCGCTTGTACCCCAATTCTTTCGCATACCTTAGGTAGGCGCAATCAGTTATTCCTCCATGTTTAGTAGTTTCTTTGTTTAGTTTGCTCATATTGCGCCTAAGTTTTGTCAGCTCATATTTTACCATATCAACGGTTACTACCCGGTACAATTCTTTAGTTAGTTAGTTAGTTAGCTTTACCCGCCCGCCGGTGAATAACCCAATACTTCGGGTATTTACGTAACAATCTGCTCATTATTTCATGAGCTATTGATATCATCGTATTTATTTATGTACATATCTCATTATTCGAAAAATATAAAAAAATATAAAAATAATGATGTCGCAAAAAATGCAATAATGCAAGAATTTTATTTATTTATATTTTATAACAATAATTTTATTTATTTACTTATCTTATGTGGATTCATTTGCTTTCTATTTTACATCAAAATAATAAGTATACAGATGAGGTATAGTATATCCATTATTCGAAAAATAATGATAATATATTTTTATGCTCATATATGAAATTGATATATTGAATGAATTATATTTATTTTACAATTAACTCATTACGTACGTATTCGTACGTATTTTCATTCATTTCCAGCATTTAACCGTTAGTTTCCATTGTTCTTGCGCACAATCTGCGTGCGTTATCCACAAAAAAAAAAACACAAAGACTCTAAAGGAGTATTGGCAAACAATAATTAATATGGCGGCAAACATGAATGCATGAATATAACGGGTAGGAAATTATTCGAAATTGCTTGCAATTAGATACGCGAAGAGAGAAGAGGGAAACTATGTG
>CCAG010007330.1:0-14486 GCA_001077435.1 Glossina morsitans morsitans | reverse complement strand
ATGCACTTTTCTTTACCTTTGCTGTGATTAAAAAGCAAACTTCGAGACGTTTATGTGTTTTCCTTTTCGATGTCGACAGATCCAATTTTATTTTCGAGTAATGAACATAAGTGAGTCGCAGCTCTATGAAAATTAATTTTAATACGTGATTACCCCTCAGGTGATTCATTATGCTAAAATAAAAAAAAAATTCAATGTTTTTAGACAGGATTGCCATATTAGTCAGATTATTATGAATGGGCTTATTAGATATGGTCATTCTTACTGGTAACAGTTTCAAACGTATAGAAAGAAGTTGTCTACATCACAATAATATTTTAATTAACCTCAGAATTCTCGTAAGTGACTCAGAGTCACATCGCAGAAAAGATGAAACAAAAAGCAAGAGAAAACTTAAACCAAACGGTGCAGTTTGACGCGATCGGCCAGATAAAACATTTTGTGACCTGCGCAACGAAGGTACAACTGAGGAATATTATCGGCAACAGCGGATGCCACTAGAAGGGGAAAATTATCGAGTCAAGAAGGCAACGCTGTTTTTCACTCATATTCGGGCTAATACCGGAATTTCGAAAAAATAATTTTCATTTTCCGTACTGGTTGCCATATGTTAAAAGTTTGGTAAAAGAACTAAATGATTATAGGGAGAGATATTTTTTTAATGCATTGCTCTTCGCATTAATTAGAAAATATCAAAATCAAAATAAAAAAATTTATGCAAACCCTATTCAGAATATATTAGTGATCAAACACTGGATTCATACAGTCTATTACAGTGATCATGAAGTTCACATAGCTGTTATCCATTATTCATTAATTCCGAGTGCAGCGGATGTTTACGTTTCTTTTATGTTATACTGACTGAGTGACGAAAAATCTTCAACACTAACGTCAATAAGAATTTCAAAGATAAAAATTCCAATTAAGCTTTCACTTATTTCGAATGTGTTGGTTGTTTACTTATTCGTTATAAAACTCATTACCAGCTCATAGAAGGTATTTCGGATAGGAAATGGTTAACACAACGAAGTGCTCCGTTTGGTGGTTTTACCATATAGTTTGACAAACAAAAATAAAATTATATTGAAAAATATTTTTGGAATAAATCACAATTTTAGGTCAAATAACATAAAAAAAGTTCAAAAATACACAACATAAAAATAAAAGCTACTAAACTTGAAATAAATTACGACATGCTTATCCGACCAACGCCTGGCAAAACGTTGAGCGATTTTTCTTTTGCCTAAAATACTTAAAAACATTCTATTCGTGCATATTCAATGCTGTCAATGTACCCGGTGTCTATGTGTTTGTTGTTTCGCACTTAAAGTGGTTCCGCTTCAATTCCATTTCCAGTGCTACCATTTTCAAACAGTAACATGGTTGCTGCAGTTATAATTAAAACCGAGGCAGCGTCGAACGGGAGAAAAATTTCGCATGGGCTTATGACTATTCGTTTGATGCGTACGGCGTGATTTTCTACCCTTGAAAAACTTAGAGAAAAGTCGGTATTTAAGCAATCTACCCTTATTAAAAAAGGAAAGGAATTCGTTTAGGACCATAATTTCATCATCTATTGCGAGTATAAAAATACTCGTCGTTTGTTGTGTTTAAATGAACAAAGCTCATACAAAATTTTCAAAAAGTTCGAATCTATGTAACTACTCACCGTAGCGACAAGTTTTTGTTCTATTCCAAATACAAATTGCGATATACTTGTATATATGCCGGTATGCCGGACAGGTCAACGTAAATATTTGTGCAAGATTCTTCAGTTCATCAACGCTTGTTACCTTCTATTAAATATGGTTTCCTAATCTATATTTGAGGAATAATAATACCTAATAAGTTAGTTTTCGCCCATCAGGGCCGCCATCAAATATTGAGCGACGTGGAATATTTCATACAATTTTTTAAATGCTTTGAATCTAAATCATTCATATTTTTTATACCTTTTACAGATTTATTCACCAATTACGTAAGTGATGTTGAATTGTTCGCAAAGAAGAAACGCAAAAACCATGACTATAACAATAGTGTTCTCGGTAATGTAAAGAACATCCGGGTCAATCAAAAGGTAAGTAATATAGCACCATTCATTATAACTAATACTTTATTATTGTGTCCTACAGCTCTTTGATTTTTCTTTGAACATAGACGGTGAACTCATCTACGTGGATAAGCTTGCGTTCGCTGTTGCCTCGGATTACTTCACCACATTGTTTGCAAGTAAGTAATGTAAAGAAACTGGAAAACCAGGACTTAAATACAATCTTCGAACGTTTACTTTTATAGCCGATATGAAGGAGAGAAAAGAGGGGACTGTTAAGTTGCATAATTTGGACCCAATTTCAGAAAAGGCACTCGTTAACTATGTTTACAGCGGGATTAACGCGCTTACGGAAAATAACGTCGAAGAGGTGTTGTGTTTATCAAGCATTGGGTCCAATTTTTCAGAAGCAATGTGAACCGAAAACTTGCTTGCTGGTAATGTAGTAATAAAATTCTAGCAGATGTGGCTCTGCAAATACGCATTTACTCTCTTTCAGGTAAGCATTCTTGCAAAGGGTTGCTCGACTTCACTCATAAATATATTTTGGCTCATTTTGAATATAATCAGGAAAATCTGTTATTAACATCATTTGAAGAGGTATTTAAATTACTCATTCATAAAAGTTAACGATCAAACGAGAGTGGTTAGGTTTCCAACGCAAAAGATTAACTGTATTTTAATGTTTCATAGCAGAATAATTTATTCTCATTCTCTCGTCTGCGTTGATAAGAAAAAATTAAAAACAATTTTGAAAAAAAAAATTACTGGAAATTGTTCTTAGATAAGCCTTTGTGTATTTGCATTACACAATTAAACGCCGGAAACCCAGTTAGGATTGAGCAGATATTTGTACCAAAAGAATTTATTATGGACTGAAAGGATGAAAAGACAGCGTATGAAGGAATGCAATCGCTTAATCTAGATTTCCAGGAAACTAAATAATAAATGTTTTTCTAAACAGAATATGGACCTAGGCTTTTAATTAGATTCAACTTTCAAGCAGTGTTATTGGATAGATTCACTTGGCGTCCTTTTCAAGCTGGGTACCATGAAAGTTTCTTTTAAATTTGCATCGGTGCAATGTGTTTTTGATCATATGTCCATTTATGGACATATTATTACCATTGTGTCCAAGTAACGCTCAAGATCTCAGTTTTACTTCAAGCACTATCCATAAGTTTGCTGAAGAATTCTGAACACTTTTTTCGTTTCTCTAATGATTTTTTCATTGAATTGTTATTATTTTCCGATTTCATAAAGCCGATCCTCTTGCCACCCATCGAACGTGCATAGTTGCCTTTTACTGTGGATGATTTCTGTTACTCCAATGTCCTAGGTACGCATATACATGCATTATAGATGAGTAATACTGCCATCCATTCAGTGTTAAAGCAATGCAATAGGATTTTGACACATAGCTTGATTTATGCTTTTTCATTAAAATTATTTTCATTTTTATTTAACAATAATTTGTAAGAGCAAGCAAGTGATTGCTTCTTTATATGTTATTCTGTTTAAACCATTATAGTACCTCTCTGTCTCAAATATATTTTTATTAAAGTGGACCATCCATATGTTTGACTCTGCTGGCTGAAATCATTCTACAGTAAACGTTTTTATATCTTTTGTATTTTTGGCTTGGAATGGGAGCGTCTTTTTTCACTTAAGTTTTTCTACGTCGTTGTGCTTTTTATTACATCAATTTAAGAGCAGAGGATATGTCTGGTAGCAAATGTTCACCTTCTCAATGTCTCTTACATTAAAAAGAGGTAAGAGATATATTTTAAAAGAGCTTTTAATCTTTGAAATCCGGTTCTGCTCATCAATTAGCATTCTATAGAAAAAATGTTACAACACAACCCGAGTAATCATGTTAGAAACACAATCAAAGTTGCTTTTTTCTTTAATTTCACATTAGATTAAGTTGAGGTTTTCTAAAACATTTTTTTCAGGACGGACAGTATTTAATAAAATCTGCAGAGAGCGCTTACAAGGCCGCAAAAAATTGGGTCAAACACGAGCTACAGCAACGAAATTCATTTCGCGGAGTTTTTGAGCCTGACATGTTTACCTCTTACCTCTTGTCAGCACAGACTTCTCCACAAATCGACATTGTTGTTGCACCTCTGTTCAGAGAAAATCACAAATGTAGTCAATTTCTAATTGAAGCCTTAAACACTCAGTTAATAAGAGCAAGTAGAAGAAACGAAAGGTGCCAAACAGGAATAGAGCATCCAACGAAATGTTCCGTGTGTTTCTCGCTGGCGGTATAGAGCGCACAAAAGAATGTAACGTCTGCAGCGTTTCCAGCAAGAAACTGATTTCTATGTCAAATATGAATGAGGACAGATGGGGTATATAATATTTTCTGCCACTATTGGCCGATTGAAACCTTTGTTTGTTGCAAGGATATCCCGACACGTGCCATTTGTTAGTTGTAGGATTGTAGCTTTCGGCTACTGAAGTTGCACATTCGCCGATATAATAAAGTAAATAATTGTGGGCAAATATTTCAAAACCGCGGATTAACGAGCAATTATTTTTTTGCATAATTGTGCGGCCCTTTAAACGGTGTTGTTTATTCAGTGGGTGGATATTTTTACGGACTTTATTTGAAGACGGCAGAATGTTATGGTCTTGCTGATAAGCCTTGGAATTACATTGCATCCATGAATAATAGTAGATATGGTGTTGGAATTTGCACGTTCAACGTTGTTGGTGGATGATCCACTTCAACAGTCGAAAGGCATAATCGTACAACTAATAAATGGCAATCGCGTCGAAGTGTCTTTGCAAGAAACAAAGATTTTAATCGGGCAAAGGTGACAGCAAATAGTATTTACAGTTTGATTCAAAGATATAAGACCCATAATGTACCTTCCCGCTTTGACGCGCTATATTGACTGTAATACAATTTGAGATGGGAGGAACGTCAGATATATATGGACTTGTCTCTTATGATGGCATATTGTGTGCTATTGGAACAAACAGGTGCAAACAGCTCGACATACGAGTGAATAAATGGGAACCTATGCCTTGCATGCTGTCCAAAAGGCATGGTTTTTCGGCCGTGATAGCCGTAGAAGACAATTACGTTCTGGGAGATAAAGAAACAGTTCACAGTTTATTACAAGTGAAGCACGTTTTAATATCCATAATAATGAGAGGAAAACAGTCGATTCAATACAAATTGAACACGGCAGCTGCAGTTTTCCGCGCAGATATGGATTTTAATTAAGTAGTGGAAAGGAAACGTCATTAAGAATAAATATTAGTTTCTCTAGTCTCCTCAAAATCTTTTGTATGTTTATGGTCTCATTCGTTTAAGCAAATTTTAAATAATACGTGTTTACTTGTTTTATTTTAATGCTTCAAATAAGATATCATTGCTAGGAGCACGTAAGTATGAAAAGTTTAGACGTCACAGTAATTAGTTCTTTATTCTTGAAAACCACGAACTGATAATTACCGATAAAAGACGCAGTCTGTCACTATCTTTAGTGGTAAAGTAATACAGGATATCTGACAGAACAGAACAGAAAGGTAGGGGAATAGTGTTTTTACCGAGCAAGTAATTGATTTTTGAAGATTTCTTAGAATACCATAACCACAAAGGTACAGTAACAAAGCCCCAAACACAACGCTACAACTACAAACACACACCCACAGGCCTAATCATGTTGTTGTTGTCGGAAGTAACGGAAGTAATACTAAATTTCGATAATGTAGTTTTTTTCTTCGTATCCTTCCTTATATGAAAAAATCCCAACATTATGCTGCAGATAGCGACTGTGCGGCACCCAGTGCGCTGCATCTAGCGAGTGCGCTGTTATGATGTAGAGGTTTATAATTCTTTTAATAGCTAAGCAGAAAGAGAAGTCAGAGGCCTGGAGTTTGTAGGTCAATAAGTTGTTAATTAAGTTGATTAATTTAAACGCTTTACTAAAATCAGTATATACAACATTCGCGCGAAAGCCTTGAAAACATGGAAAGTAAACTCTAAGAGATTCGTAACAGTAGATCTTCCCTTCCGAAAGCCATGCTGGATTGGGGAAATATATGATTTCATAGAAAAACCTTAACGCTGAGTAACAATTGGCTTAAACAATTTAGGTAAGACACTCAACTGGGTAATGTCCCTATAGTTTTCAATGAAGAGGAATAAGGAAACTACTCTCCCAAAACAAAGAAACAACACTTGATATGAAGAACTGATTAAAAATCATTGAAATAACACTACATAGCTCGACAGACCATAATTTAAGGATACAGGATGGAATGACCAAGCTAGAAATTGAAGCCACGTTAGGATACGGATAGTTTGCAGTTAAATAGGAATTAGGAGTTGAACAATTTCGTCGGAAATATTCAGCAAAGAGATTTGAGGTTTCAATATGACCAGAGGACTCAGAGCCATTGAAAGAAGCATGCGCGGGATATTTGGAGATTTTTCTTTTTGCGTAAACAAACTTATAAAAATATTTAGGATTAAGGAGCAGCGAGGGTTTTATCAACTGGAGGTATCTACACTAATATTGGTACTTGAGGTAATTAAATCTGTGCTTTGCGGCAAAGTAGGCGAAATAATCCTAACCATAAATAGATTTTTCATAAATTTATATATTTTTTCAATACTTTGTTTCTTCTATTTTTATAATATTTAATTGCCTTGTCATGGCGGGCATCTATTTCGAGGGCGAGGTTGCTTGATCGAAACGGATGCAGAAATGGCTAGCTTTAATACATTGTAGAATGAATGCAGTAAGGTTTCAATATTTATTGTGGAGTTTTGCGGGTTTCTCATAAATTATGAAAGACTGAAGGCTGAAATTTTCTAATTTTACTTTATAGAGACCCTTACTGCTTAGGAGTCAGAAATGGAAAAATTCAGCCACCCCCTCACAAATTTGAGATTTTCTGCCTTTTACTCGAAATATAATAACTCGAATAATAAGACGGAATCGTGAAATTTATTCTGTACATTCTTCGCATGAAAACATATTGTCTGTCTAAAAGCGTTTTAATTCTAAATTAAATATCGGACACGGCGCAACAATTAATTGGGTATCAAGTAAAAAGATTTGGAGAGTACAATGCGACACGCTAAACGTGGTAAATCTTAGTGATACAAGCCGAACGTCACTTTTAAGACTCTTTACTAGGCGTCTAGTGATAATAGCCCTCAATACCAATTCTGTGAATAGCGGTGGGTATACAAGATTCGGTCTCAGCCTATATTCGGCTTTCTCAATTATTTTGTTTTTGCCTCTGTTGTACGTCAAGATTTCCTTCATCATACAACGGGTGGCTCGATAATAAGCCATGCAAGGGTGACTGATATGCATTAATGGAAATTTTGAGTAGCGTTCATTTAGCTTCGCAAAGTAGTCAAAAAAGAAACTCTAAAAGTCAGAAACTCAGAAAGTCAGATAAAAACCTAACTGGACTTTTTGGAAAGTCTATTCTAATTTGTAGTTAAAATAAATAATTATTTTGTTTTGTTAAAAATTTTAATATTTATATCACGTAACTGTATAAGTGAACCCCAAAAATAGGAGTTAATTTTGAATATAAAAGCGCTCGATTGGTTGTTGCGTATAAAGGAAATTAATTAAATATTAATATCAGGATTGCATATACGTCAAATGTAAATTATAATATTAGTTTTCTTAAAATATATAGTATTTTGGAAAAACTTTTTCACTAATATAAAGAATAGCATTAAAGTGCAAGTAATGAAAGGTACAAATTATATTTTATAAAAGTTTTTTCGTGGGTTCAAATCTCAAGTGCGGCAGAGTTTTAATAAAGCCGAACGCCTTAGATGCTAGTGCTTTAAGACTTTAGTCGAAGAATTTATTCTCTGGCTAAATTTATAATAATAATAATAATAATAATAAAAGTTTATACTTATAAGACATTAAATATGAATTGGTGTAAGAAAATAATCAGAACAGATATATAAGATATAAAGGCTACGCTTTATCATAAATCTAATTTGATAATGGATTACAACTATTACGAAATATTTTTGAAGTGAAAATTCGCCATTCATTTTTACATGGCAAGCACGTTCAATCTGTTTTTCGTATGCTAAACTTTACGTAACTTTACAAAGGTAATTGTATCATTAATCTTATTATAACAAGGTTTAATCCGATTAAATTTACTTTTACTTTATGCAAAGTTTTTCACTCACCTTCTTTTTATGCACTGCGTGCTCTTCATTTAAATCTCCATCTTACTACACCCCCTTCCTTAACTGCTTCATCGACATTGCCACTGAGGAAAATAATGAACAGGAAGAACGGCTTTAACGCGTCATGACAGAGTGACAGTGTAGTGAAAAGAAATTTAAAAAATTAGTAAAAGAATTAAATATCGAAAGGCATTTCATTTAAAATGTGATTAGAGGTAAAAGCTTGAGTGGCCGGGTAGGCAAGAGTCTCGACTAGGAATTTAATGATCGTGGGTTCAAATCTCAAGTGCGATAGAGTTTTTAATAATAATAATAATAACAACAATAATACTAATAATATTAATAAAAATAAAAGCCGAAAGCCTTAGATGCTAATGCTTTAAGACATTAGTCTTAGAATTTATTCTCTGGCTAAATTTACATAATAATAATAATAATAATAATAATAATAATAATTAGGTAAAAGCGTAAATGGAAGACAAATTTAAAAACTCTTTATCTTCTTATCCTTTAAAGTGAAATGGAGCAAATGACGACTTTTAACATAATAGCATATGGTACGTTACCTTTTTTATTGCCTCAAAAACTACAACAGCTTTGACAAATCTTCTTCAATCTAGTAAGAAAATGGTACAAGATCTCAGCAGCCTACAACATTGATCAATATAAACGGTAATTCTTTTTCCTATTGCGAAATAAAAAGTGTAAACAAATAATAAAAAAGTTTTTTGGCTTTTAAACCAAAATATTCAAATTTCAAATGATATCCATATTAAGATTATCATAAATTTTTGTTGCAGGAGACAGAAAGCAAAACAATTCATTCATGCTCGAATTCATCAATGATTAGAACATCCATTGTGAATGGAAAAAAGTATAAAGACATACATAACTGATTACCGGCAATAGAGGAACCGAATTCAAAATGTGGTCGTCTTTCATTGGTCAATTGAGCTTACAATCGCGATATCAAACTTTCTCTAAAAAAGCAAGATATGAGATGTATTAGGAAACTCTTTATCTTTATATATCACATATTCCAGAATATCTCAGAATAGAATAGAAGCCTTTGCTGAACCTATCTAATCTAATCTAGAATTCCTCAATGTTAACCGTTTGAGTCCCAGACGATTTTGAAAAAACACTGTCGAAGAATCCCAGACAGTTTTGAAATAAAATCTAAACAGCGCGATCGCGCTGCTTGGTACTCAAACGGTTAAGTAAACCGTTGTAAATAATATTCTGGAATACACCACTGACATTTATCCGCACAAGTAGAAAAGTAGAAGAGTAGGCAAACGGTTGCGACTAACTTATTATTAATGATTTTTAAAAGAGATTCAAAAGAAAACTTTGCCTTGCTTAAAGCCTTGAAGAAAATTTTGCTCAATCCTAGCATAGAACCTATTCTCAACTCTTCATTTCCTTTAAAAGCAATTTTCTATGCTTTTCTAATCGTTGCATAGCAAAATGTAACGTACTTATAACATACTTGTTTGTGTATGCGTTGCACTGATGTCTGACTCGCTTTCTACGTTTATATCTAATGTCTAATAAACATAAGCAGGTAACTAAAAGTTTACACTGCATACGCATATAAAATGTTTTCTTGTTTATTATCATCACCTTTCGACTTCGGTGCTACTACATTTCTCATCTCGGTTGTTCTACATAGAAATAGCTATCAGTCATCATCGGTCCTTCCTGTTTCCTACCTTCTGCCATTCTAACTCTTCAATCATATTCTATTCTAGGGTCTATTAACATTCCTTCGTAAAGTGAAAACCCAGAATTTCATGCAATTCTTTTTGAAAAGCAGCACACAATGGTTTAAAAATTGCAGTAAAAAGCTTAAACGAAACAAAAATTCGTAAATTCTGCTTTTGAAAACTTCCCAATTAAAGCAGCTATTCATCTCAAATGTTAACTAAATCCACTAAGATTTACTTTCGAAAATTATCTCGACCAACTCGGATAATATTATTTTCCCATTGCTGAAATGATTGATACCCGACATTCGTTCCAAAGCAACGTTAATTTTCTTAAGGTTTCCTTTTTGCTTCTTTTTAGCAAAAGTCAAGTATACACGCACACTTCCCTTTCGTTTATAAACACTTATATATTATGCTTAAGAGAGCAGAGAATAACTCATTAAAAGCACATTAAAAGAATAAAATTTATAGTGTAAGTGATTTTTAATTAATTTTTAGCTTAACGTAATTGAGGTGGCGTTTAAGGCGTTTTTAAATTTATAAACCGGCCGACGAAAAAATTATGCGGAAAAGCGGGTTAACGGATTAAAAATGAAGCCGCGAACTTAGGTAATTGTAATATGCTTGTAAAAATGTATACAACTAGAATATTTACAGAAGGCAGAGCCAGTCGAAAAAGAATATTTGAGTTGGGAAGTCGAGAGTATTGCCAAAATAAATTGTATATAATCCTACTCTTAAAAACGTGCAAGTATATTTATCATAAAGAGAAGACCCATGAGCCAGTGATACGAACTGTATCAAGAAAAGCGAATTTCATAGCAACTGGTGTCAGAAGCGAGATCGTGGACATCAAGAGAAATGGTAAAATTAGACGATCTATCAGTGGAACAGCTCAAACAGGAGCTGAGGGAAAGGAGTGTACCAGCAAATGGTGATAAGCATAATAAAAAAGAAAAGCTGCAGCGCCGTCTTTGGAAAAAACTAAGGAAAGAGGGAAAGGATTCTTCTATATTCGAATTCTACGGTAAATCTTGTGAAGTCTCCCCGACGGTCTGTATTGTAGAAAAAGAATACACATGTACAACCGATGAGAGACGGGAGGCACGTACCTACGCTGCAGCTACGGAACGCCGAATGCAGAAAGGCTATGCAACCATACAAGAAATTGCAGAACAAGAGCAAACAGAACAGCAAAACGACAAATTTGAAGGTACATGAAATACTGCACCAGGGGAAAAACGCAGCAAAGAAAAAGGCGAAGGTGGTACAAGGATATCAAATTCCATTGTTATGCAGGTTATGCAACAAATGCAACAACGGCAGCAGCAATGGCACCGGCAAATGCAGCAAGTTCAACAGCTAATACAGTCAGGACAACAACAAGTAGAATCAAAAATTGACGGGACGAAGGGAAAAAGATCGAGAAAATTCAGGAAAATCAAGGCATCCTGGAAACACATATAGACGAAGTGTACCAGCAATTCAAAAGGAAAGTTAATGTGCTGGAAGGAAAAGTTGATAATGCGCTAGGTCAGTTGAATGCCAGAATAAATGCCCAGAAAAAATGCAGACGCCTTGAAAATTGAAATAAAAGCCTTAAAAAAAGAACTGGCTAAGCTACAAACTAATGACGTAACCACCAAAGTGAAAACAACTCTAGTTGAAGGTACCACTAACTTCAACGCATTCAAGCTGCAATTTGGTGTTGCTGCAACAAAAAATACGTGGGATGACGATGATAAAGCAGTCGCCTTAATAACACCCTTAAGAGGAGCGGCAGCGGAAATCATCCAAATCATCTGGATGATAACCCCGGAAGGGAAAAGAATGGAATTCGTGGAATGTTAGTAAAGATGCCAGCGTAATATCCAATGAACAGGTGTTAAACTAAAAAGAGTCAGCAAAGCGGGGCAACGGCTGACTCCGAATTTTAGTAGCCCTACGGTCGGCATTGCTCAATCAAAGAGAAGTAGCAACAGCCTAACGATCGATGGGAAAATTCAGGACTGTAACTACGTCATCACGCTGGACACTGGTGTTTCTCATTCAATTATTAACAGGACAATAGTCAAAGGAAAATTCGACCCGTTAGTTGGAGCATGGTTTCGGACGGCAACAGGTGAGGAAGCTGCTATTAAGGGTAAACCTATCAGAAACATTTCGATTAGCGATTTTTTGATGAAGCGTGAATTTCCGGGAGCAGGTATAATGGACGAGGTAACATTGGGGACTGATTTTTTGGCAAAGCATGGCTACAAACTGGATTTGGAATTTCCGTAACAATATGTTTTTTGACCTTTACGTTTTATTGATATATTCTTAAGAAATTAATATAGATT
The DNA here is from genome assembly GCA_001077435.1 of Glossina morsitans morsitans. Lineage (NCBI taxonomy): Eukaryota > Metazoa > Arthropoda > Insecta > Diptera > Glossinidae > Glossina > Glossina morsitans. Next base: position 2,180 of record CCAG010007330.1, on the reverse strand, counting down.
GGAACATATAAGATTTTTTTGCCACCACACCGCCGGATGTTGGTTCCGTAACTATTCTATCTGAAATGAGTCAATTTGACTTTACCAGCAAAATTGATTTTTTTTATCACATTTAGCACAGACAGCCTTAGTACTACTTCTTTTGCAACACTCTTTCTCCATAAAAAATAAAACGTTTCCACTTAATATTATTGAGTTATTTAGTATAAGCAGACGCTTATCATGGAACTCTCAAAATCGCATGTTCGATATTCATTTTTGTTGTTGTTTGGTTTGGAGATAGCTGCTGCCGAAGGCTAGCATACAATTTTAGAAGCTTATGATGATCCTGCTGCATCATATACCAATTGTCGGTTTCAGTTCCAACGGTTTAAAATTGGTGATTTTGATGTCAATGACAAAGAACGGCCTGAAAAGCCAAAAAAGTTGGAAGCCAATGAAATTGAAGACGTACTGGACGAAAACCAAGCTTAAACTCTTCAAGAATTTTAGAACGGCTTAGCAGGTGACGAATCAACTGTTACATGTGATGGGAAAGATACAAAATGGGAAGATCCAAGTCGCTCCTGTGCGAATTGAATGAAAACCGTTTGAATATCCCGATTACATTGCATTCATTCAGACTGGTTAGAAAGGAACAGTTTTTTGTGGCATATTATGACTAATGATGAAAAAGGGATCTATTGCAACAATCCCAAGTGCAAAAAGTCACGGGTTAGTTTGGGAGTTAGCCATCTAGATCGACACCAGGCGGAATATTCATGGCACACGTTGCAAGAATTGCCAAGGATACACTATTGCAGTTCAAATGGGAAGTTCTACTGCACCCAGGCATAGCACCTTGCCATTATACTTGTTTTGATCCATGCAGCATGGGTTGTTTGGCACGCGGTTTCGAAATTCCGAAAAAGTGCGGAAATTGATCCATGATTGGATCGCGGCAAACCAATATCGTTCTTTCCACACGATGCCGGCATGTTGTCAGAAAGATGAGAAAAGTTATAGAAAATGATGGAAAACATTTTATTTAATATATTTATTATCAATTTTTGCCAGCAAATGACTTTTTCAAGTGAAAATTACCAAAATATCTGTTTAATGAGTTGTTTTGGTTCACATCCATTAAACTAGACCGTATAGATTGTTGGAATCAAGAAGAGAATAACACATTAGTGCGTGCGCATATTTCATAAATGTACTAAAAAATGATGCATGTTTTTAAAAAAATTATTAAATTGAGTGGCCCTGGGCAGGTATACCCAGGAGAGTTTAATGAAGCTGATATGGTTTTTCTTGACATTGCGACATTGCATGTTTTAAATGTCAAAAGAAAAAATGTCATTTTCTGAAATGCGTTCAGTAAAGTTTGCAAAATTATCAAACCCTCAGCATGTTTTAACTCGATAAGAAAGAGAAATTTTTAAAAAGAAGTCTATCAGATTACGCTCATTTTCACCTCAATGGCTTGGTAAAAACCATTAGTCCACTGCAATAAACTAGACTCTATTCATGCCTTAAAAACGAGTTTGAACACACGATTGATAAAATTAGGCGCGATGTATTAATTGAAGGATAAACTGTTTTTTTATTTTAACGTTTATTTCAATTTTTTTACAAATCTTAATGCATAGTAAACGATCAAGCACTACGGAAAATTGACCACACATGTTGAGCAATTAGGCCTTAGAAGGAAATAAATTGATTGTTATTGGACTGACGGTTGAATGATTTGTGCGATGCATATGACAGCATGCGAGAGAGGATATCGTTGTGGGTGCCCGGTTTAAGCAAAGCTAATCGACATTAAAACTTAAATATTCACAAGAAGTTCTTTTAAATATTGCAGAAGTAACAAGTTGAAGAACAAAACTACAGGGAAATTAGAAAACAATATCGAGACGAACACTTTTGCTTGTGGCCAGATATTCTCTCTCTCTCTCTCTGTCTCTCTCTCTCCCTCTCCCTCCCTCCCTCTCTAGATGACTAAATGAAAACTTTCGGATCAGTGCTCAAATAGCTCACATAAATGGTACCTGGTTAGCCATGAAACTTTTCAAACTTCACATTGTAGATCTGAGTTCGTACCGATTAATCGTTATGAGGGATTTCACGTTATCTAATATTCTCATCAAAACTAGAATCGACACAAAGCAAAGCAAACGTGAAATGTTAATTTCTGT
>CCAG010007329.1:0-14680 GCA_001077435.1 Glossina morsitans morsitans | reverse complement strand
AGAAAACAATATCGAGACGAACACTTTTGCTTGTGGCCAGATATTCTCTCTCTCTCTCTCTCTCTCTCTCTCTCTCTCCCTCCCTCTCTCTCCCTCCCTCTCTCTCCCTCTCTCTCTCTCTCACTCTTCTTTACTACCTGTCCTTTCGTCGTGCTGATTTAAATTATGATTAATTTGATGGTTCGTTGGTAGCTTGATTTTTGAAGCTACCGGTAATTCATTGGGGTAATGATCGAAACCTAAACATGTTATAGGCTTCAGTTTGGATGCTGCCTGTGGCGATAAATAGCCTAAGATCGGTGGATTTACGGTGGTGCTGAAATCCGTTTCACTTGCACTGCCCGTAAAGGCATAATTTGTTTTACTTACTACGGGTATACTGGTCGGTCGACAATACAGGCCCCCAGGAATCAATTTAGCAGAGTTTAGCGCATCCTACAAAAGGTTTCCATTTGAATTTCAATTCATTCTTCAATCATTCTTTCTTTAACCTACTGACCTGAATTTCCGTGCCTTTGCCCACATACAGTATTTTTGATTTCAAAATACGGTAGCCCTGCTTATCAGTCTTAAATAACCAGCCGCGTCGATCCAAGCTTCTGTGCCTTATTGCAAACGACCATCAAGAGTTATAATGTCAAAATGTATAGCAACCAATCACCGTACTGTTCTGTCATCTTCTCTCTTTCCGAAATTGTCCACTGTGTGTTTGATTGCGAAAGTACCGTTCAGGACCGTTTGTATATGGCACTGATCGGTTGCCGTTACATAGTTTTGCCGTTGCCAACTAAGTAAGTGAACAATTATCTGTAAGAAAAAAACTCGTATAAGTCCTATAAGCTATATTAACCTTAGAAGCCCATGCATATATCGATATTTGCTATAGCAACATAAAATAAACAAAAATAAAAACACAGAAAAAGGAAAAAATTTTCCATTCTTCATTGTCAACGCAACGCTGAACTATCGAATAAAATGCCGACAATGAAACTTAATAAATTTTCCTCGGCAAAGTCGGGCTCGAAATCCAAGGGATTATCAAAATCTGCAAGAGCTGCTAGATTACGTATTAAACGAAAATTACGCTCTCGTAGTCAAGCCAGCAAAAGCTCGGACACTATTACTTCGATACAACGCGGGAATCGTTTCTCTCGTACGGTAAAAAAAGATGCCGACGAATTTGAAATACGTAAATCGCTAAAGCATTACGTCGTGGCTGAATTGGAACGCTTAGGTCATCGTACTTATTATCAGCGCGTTTTTATTTTGGCGCGCAATGCCGCTGACACCATGCCCTCATCGCAAGGCGATGAATTTGTGAAATATTTTCAAAGAAAAGTGAAAAAAATATTTGCGATATGCGATGAAAAGAAGGCAACTCCGGATAATTTAACGGGACTATTTATATGCATGGACACCTACACATATCTGATGCTCGAGGGTGCCGAAAACATGTTGGCCGATTTCTTTGCCGAACTTGTCACCATTGCCGACTCTACATGGGATGAGGCTAAAATTTTTCTTGTAGAAAATAATGTTCCCAAAGTTGGTATTAATATAAATCAATCGAATGATCGAATGAAAATAATTTCTTGAAAAATTGTAAATCAATCAATTTAGGCTCATTTTAAAGATTTCATAACGTTCATCTCGCCCGCTATAAATATTAATGAGAAATTTCCCCCATCGACAATAACCGATGCGAACTTAATGGCTACGCAACATTTTAAATTGGTCGATAAAGTTCAGAAGGTGCTCGAAGCGGTGATTGGACGCGGAAGAGAGAAAAGTAAAAATGAACCGTATGATGATTCTTTTAAATCTAATTATATTGTTTGTTTTTTTGTTTTTGTTGTTGTTGTTGTTGTTGTTGTATTTTTAGAGGAAATTGAATATTTTACTGCTCTGCCACCCGATCCATTCAATAAATTGTTGCCGGAAGTTCAACGCATCAATTTGGTCCTAAGTTGCGATAAGTTTTATTTGGGCCTCAAGCGCTTCGCCAATGATTATTTCCATTTCGAAGTGCGTCGCGACGAAGACTCTTACTTTTGGCCGATCGAAAATTCTTACACACCTTTAGATATTTTCATTCGTTCACCGTACGATGTGAACTTAACATTTTCCGATTACGGGAAAGAGGACATTAAGGCAGCCAGAGGTACCGAGTGCACGTTGGGGTCAAGAAAATCAAGTTTAAAGGAACCTGAATTACAAACGGAATAAGTAAAACTTGAATTCACATATATATTTACCTTTCGCAGAATTTCGATCGCATTCATAATTAATAAAAATTATACACACATATTTTGCTATAGAATTTTCGCTATATATTTAGATAGAAAACTTGAACAATAAATAACAAAAACAACTACAATAACAATAAAAAGAAAAAGAAAAAAAGCTAAAAATCTAAATCACAACCAGATATGAATGTGTGCTTGCCAAAAAAAAAGAAGAAAAGAAAAGAGAAGAAGACGCAAAGAATTACAGGGGAAAAACTCCTATAGTACGTGAGTCGTTATTTTTAGAAAGCGTTTCATTATGAGAAAATTTACTTGAAGCTATAGCTAGCTATAGCAGCCATTTTGTAAAATTGCAAGCATTGCTTCGAACGCAGTTTCTGCTCTCAGACAAACATTTGCCTGCACACTTGGTTACATTTTATTCATCCGCGTAAATAAAAACAAACAAAATGTGTAAGTTGACTTAAACAGCTCAACGCCGCGCTTCATAAGCACACTTAGCACACACTTACATATATCATCAATTAGATCGATTATACACATATAGTTGCTGAGTAGTTTATTTATTTTTTGATTTTATTGCGACATTATTGTATCGTAACGTAAACCTATCTTGCGTGAATTTTACACATTAACATCCTTTTCGAAATTAGGTCCGTACCGTTGAATTGTGATTTTTACAATAGTGTCGGTCTTGTTTAAAATTTTTAGGACGTCCATTTACAAATTATTTACAGAAACTTTTATATGCAATGCATTTAATTGTCATTCTGGTCTTGTCCGTTCGAATATTGCAGTACAACTCTCTTGACTCGACTAACTTTGCCTTCCGCATATATTCCTCTTACATAAGGTTTTAGCTTCTCTTTTTTCCAGCCAATGTTCTCTCAAATCCTGCTAATTTTTTCGACAATCGTCGGCTGGTCCAGGCAGGTGTTTGGCTTTCCCTTTGAAAACTTTGAAAACAACATCAAATATGGCATTTTCGTAGCAGCATTAAGAAGAAGAGTTTGCTCTCATGAAAGCCCCTATATATGGTGCGATCTAAAACGTAAATCTATGTGATTCAAATTATTTATGGTTGATTAAGGAGCAATTTTCATCATTGAATATTAAAAATTAGACTATTTTGGCATGTAAAGGCTTTTTTCATTGAAGTTCTTATTGGGATGGAAATCCAAAAGCAATTAAACTATCTTCAGCACGATCGAGCACTACGGAAAATTGACCACACATGTTGAGCAATTAGGCCTTAGAAGGAAATAAATTGATTGTTATTGGACTGACGGTTGAATGATTTGTGCGATGCATATGAAAGCATGTGAGAGAGGATATCGTTGTGGGTGCCCGGTTTAAGCAAAGCTAATCGACATTAAAACTTATATATTCACAAGAAGTTCTATTAAATATTGCAGAAGTAACAAGTTGCAGAACAAAACTAAAGTAAAATTAGAAAACAATATCGAGACGAACACTTTTGCCTGTGGCCAGATATTCTATATATAATATATATATCAATTATTAATTTTTGCAAGACGTACATTTTAAATAACGGTAAAATTTTTCAACAAATTGACACAATTTACACATGTATATGTGTAGTAATGATATTTATTATGCAAGGAAATCAAACAACCTGTAGGTATAGCCTTCTTTTAGCTTGTACTTTTCATTGGAAGTTAATTATTGCGAAAAGTAAATAAGAGAAAGAGATTTTACATAATTCATTTTTCAGTCTGTTGCTGTTCGAACTGTCCACGTTCTAATAGTCTCATGCGATTGATTGTTGCACGACGATTTCCATTTATTTACCTTTGTAAAGTTCATTCTACTTTTCACTTGGATTTTGCTTTATGCAAAATATATCGTGACGTATAATCTCATAGTTTCTCACGAATAAATCGTGATGTCTCCGCAAGTAATCAAGCAAAGCAATGATGAGAACATAAGCAAAATTTGTATTCATTAGAATTGTTCGTTTTTGCATTTTTTTGCTTTGCTGTGGTTTATAGAGGGAATTTTTGTTTATTACATAAATATTGAAACGAATTAATTTGCAAAACGAAAAACGATAAGCAAATCTGTGTTTTTGAATGTGACGTTCGAAACATAGGTCTAAAAGTAATTTGTAAGCTGTAACTAAAAAGCAGCTTACAAAACTGTACAAATGTACTGTGAGGACCCAAAGTCGTGCCCTCGTTTTGGCCTCACGGACTCTCGGTCTCTGGGGAGGGGAAAGTGCTAGAGTAAGAATAGATTAAGGTAGAATAAAGAATAGCATAGGAATAGATTAGGGATAGTATAAGATAGAATAGGAATAGATTCAGATAGGATAGAATAGAATAAAAATAGTGTAAGTATAGGTTACGAGTAGGATGGGAAAATTAGTTTAAGGGAGTCGTAGTTAGACTCTCGAGCCAGGGAGACGAGTTAGTTTCGTGAGCATCGGCAAATGAATATCGCGATTAAATAAAAGTGATTGAGAGAAAACGAATACAAAGACAGCAGAATACAATTTATAAACTCTGATGAAATTTATTAAATGTAATGAATTAATAAAAGAAGAATCAAGTGACTGCGAATATAAATATTCTTGTGTGTTATCTTTCCTCCCCTGGGCAGCTGAGCTACCTCAGTCTCGGAAAGGGACGAAAACGTCCTTACAGTACTCTTAATGCATGTGCTCAGTAAAACTAAGGAACCGCGAAATTGAAAATATGTGAAAGGTGCAGTCGTAATAGAAGGGAAGACATTTATCTAATTTTTGCATACCTGTTGGAAAAAACTTCACGTAGGGAAATATATATTTCCGTATAGAATCTGTAAGAAAAAAACAATTAATATATGAGAAGTGCCTTTTTTATGCTTAATGGCGGGTACAGCTGATGCATCGTATATAGTCGTAATTAGTACGTATAGATAAACCTAATGCCAAAGTGAGAAATCAAAAATACTCCGTGTTTGATTTGAAGGAGGTGTGTTTGCTTAAGCAACAAGAGCGGAAGTAACGCACGTCTGTATCCATTGCAACTGTAGCTGACCAGGGATCGACTATTCATAATTAATTGGTAAATAAATTTTTTTTTGTCTATGTAATTATTTTGGAAGAATTTCAGAAAAAAGGCTCAAGAAAAAATGCACTGTGGCGCCTTTTAAATGCGAACTCTGGGTCAAATTCATCCCACATTTTCTTAACGATATCTTGACACAATATATTGATGTAAGTTGCGTACCATAACATCTTGACAGAAAGTAAGGAAAAACATTTTTCAAAAATTTCTAATGAAATAATCTTAGCTTTAATCTGTTCATTACCATTAAAATTAGCATGAAGTCTGCATAAACAAAAAATGTACGCGTTTATAGACAGTTTTCTCTTAATACGAATAAAGGAACAAAAAATCCAAAAGTACTGTCAGCACTGACCGACAATAGCCAAAGATTTCGCTCGCAAGACTTTGAAGTCGATCGTTTGACAACCATACACCTTTCCTTATATCTTATTCGAAGCATATGCGAGCGTTTCCTCAGTAAACTTCCGGGATGACACATTAACTCAGTCAGTCTGCAGTGGCTAGTGGAACTCAAAAAAATAAGCGTCCTGCGTAATTGATGTTTTTTTCCATAGTTTGCGAATATTTGCAAGAGTTTTCAGATATCCTTTATTCGCTTATACATTTAGCGCAAAGCAAAAAGTTTCTATGCGCTATGGAGCTAGGCGCTTTCAACTGTCAGCTTTCGGACGAAACAATTAATAAGACTCTCAGTCTCGCAGATCTACTACAGATGGGGTACAAACGTATTCGTCTGTTCGCTAATCGCTCTATTTATTTTCAGCATACATATTACATCAATCGTCGAGAACGAAGTTTTTAAAAAGATTTTCAAACACCCTTCCTAATGGGCAGAGTGTGTGCCTTACATGCAATCGAGCAAATCGAGCAATCATGGAACTGCGGATGAACTAATCGATTCGGAGACATTTCGTTTTTTTGTTCTCTTTAAAAATGAGTTAATTGAGTGTCTGAACTCGCAAATAGTAGTAAATTTTCTCCAGAAGAAACGAGAATTGTATTCAGTCTTCCGTACCAAGTCGACGTACTTCGTGTTAATGGCTTTTTCGACAATTAATTTCCTTAATTTATCGGCATAATCTCTTTTAAATAACAAATGACATCACACAAGCTCTTTAGCGTGAAATGAGAGAAATTAAAAAATTATTATTAAATTATTGCAATTTTTAAGAAATAAAGAGCATTAATAAAAATAGGAAGCATGGATATGCACAGTATTAGTGATACCATGGATTTCAAACTGATAATTATATATATATTTTTGTTTAACTTGCTTCCTTGTCAGCGTGAAAATTTCCAATGGATATTTCAGGCACTTCCATATAATAATCTAATCGTAATCTAAAATTTTTCGTTACGATTGTAACGTAGTGCGATACAGTCAAATATCAAATGGAGGACTATCACGTTCTTAACAATCCTCTTAGTATTACTATTAAATCAAAAGGCTTAGAGAGTAGAATGCAACAAGGAAAGTGTGTCGATTCCTATTTAAATGTGATGAGTGCCACGAAGTTGTGGAATAATTGTTTCTTAACAATCCAATCGCTTTGGGTATCCAATAATTGGGATTGTAGGGCAGAATGCGACAGAGTAAATCTGCTAATTCCCATGTCATGACTTAGTGTGTTTCGTTTTTCTTAACAATCCCCTTGAGTGCATTTTGAAACCATTGTTTCATTTGAATTGCTGATATTGCCACCACTTCCAGTGACTGCTAAAATGTTCGAAAAATGTTTCTTCTCATTATAGATAACAGTAATATAAATAAACTTGAAAGAAAACAATTTCATGACGAATTGTTCACGCTGAAGTTTTGAAGTATCAAACAGCATTACTAGGTTTTAGTCTTCGTGACGTCATCGATTTCGTTATTGACTTCGTTGTCTTTAATAGCAATGTCACCATCTCCAACATCATATCATATTTATTTTACATATACAGCACATACCTATGACGTGTTTAGTACCTAACATAATTTTAGTAATCATACACATATACTGTGAGGCAGGTTTCTGCCGCTACTGTGGTGCTGGGGCTAACTAACCGTATTCCAGGTATCACTCCCACAAGAAAACATATTGTTTCAGGAAGTTTCGCTCGCAATTTTATTTTACTTCGTGAACTTACTTGCTCACTAATACCGTTTCTTAGCTAAGGGAAACAGAAACAAAAACAAAGCTTTCGCGTTACGGCGTGTTGGTTGGTTGGCTGTCCCGTTCAGAAGAAGGAAAAACACAAGACGGAAATAGTTAGTCTCTCGACTCGGACGACAATGGAAGAACGACTGTGTCGTACTTCCCTTAAGGAAAGAAATATGTGTACGTACATTTAAAAGTGTGCTATGGACTTTTTTTTGTGCGAGAGAAACGCAGGTTAGAGGATCATCGGTTCCATCTTCGGGGACGCCCGTTAAAAAGGAGATCTTAGGTGAAATACAGTGGCCCAGGGCTTATGATCTGCTCGTTCGGTAAGTAGGTTTCGTCCGTCCGTTTTTCTTACAACGCTGAAGCAAGTATATTTCTTTAAGATATAACCATCTGTGGAGTGTTCGTGGGACAAAAATTTGCACGGAAGATGGTATTGAAAAAAGATCAAATCGTTCAAAAGACACGCCTACAGTACGATGTAAACTGAGAACACCTGTTTTGCAGAGGGAAAAGAAAATTCGTTTTTTGCTCATTACTTATGAACTGCAACGGATGGCAAAAGCTTAAACGGTAATGGGCTATGCCGTAGTAACCATAGAAAAAGGGGACAAATGAACCACGCCTATCCCTTATCATAATGTATCATAATTTTTTTTTTCAATAGCTTCTTTATCCTTCAAAAAGCCCATACACTAGATAAGTTTTTGGCCAATTTCAATTTCGGAATGCACGTACGCATGTTCGTGTGTTCGTCTGTCCATCTGCGTAACCATGTAATATTGTAAAAATGAAAATATCGATTATAACCTTGCAAAAGAATTTCAAAATGACCCAAAATATTAAAAGAATACGTCTACAACCCATACGTCCATACGTCTATATAACAACAATAGTGAACACTATTGCTTTCCCCTCTCCTTCTCGTTGCTCGCAAACTGCAACAAATAGACAATATAAAATTCCACAAAATTGTTCTAAAAAAAAAAGTAGGATGTCATTGATGGGTACAAAAAATTCGGTCACAGCCGAATATAATTTTACTATTGATTTCTATTATTTCAATTTTCGAAGTATCCTTTGTGAGTTTTGGTTTTCGCGGTGAGACTGGTGCGGTAGGACAATTGGTTTTACAGGATTCATTAATCTACCTGTTACGTGTTTTTCAAAAAGTTTTGGTATAAAGGAAGGTTTGGCAATACGTCTATAGCTTTTCAATAGATTTCCTACTGGAAGATTTATGTACCTGTAAAACATAGCTAAGCATTTTTACTTTAGCTTCTATGAAATTAGGCACGTCAAATAATTATGACCGCCGTAATCGCGCGGCAAGCACAACGATGTGCTAACGGCATTATGAGATCAGTGAGAGGATGTGTGGTGTACAAATGCGTTGTATGTGTTTGTGTTAGGAAGACTTAACCGAGAAAAAATTGTGACAGCCACAATTATAAAAGACGTGGATTCTTCTGCTCCGTTAAGAACGTAAAGGGGTATGAGGAGTGGACGTTGAAAGTTTACACTGACTTCAATACTACGCTTACAATTTCAAAATGCTGGTTAGTTTTACTGGAATTCACTATTTAAGAAAATCGCACTTTTGTATTATACTTGCGATTAGTATGTGTACGGGAAACCGCGAAGTATTTCTAATATCTTTCGATGCACTTGTAGTTAGTTTGAATTCTGATATCTGATAATCACAACTTTGTAAAAGCGCTGTGCAAACGTAAGGATATTGCGTGGCCCAATCGTTTGGCGAACATATTTGCGTTAGATAAGTGCCGCATGTCTACGTTGTAGCTCAACGGTAAAAAAAACTTGTCTGCTGACAATGTTACAACTCTGTAAAGCATTTCAAGTGTGCAACTGTGGGACTGGGTTCACCCACTGCTCGCCGGTGGCTATAAATATGAAAAAACAGCCAGACTCTCTAAGATGTACAGGTATGAACTCTCAAAATATGTCTACTATACTACAAAAAACAAAAACATAGTGCACAACATGTAGCCGTTTTTAGCCAACCTCTGATGATCACTGGTGGTGTTACATTGAAGAATATCATACTAATCAGTATAAATGTGGCGATGTAAGTCTTTGCAAAGGGAAGTACTCCTCGGAACATCGGAGGATAGGATGAGGAAGAAATTTATGTGATCCATGGCAGTAAGAAAGTGAACTGTCATTTGTTTGTGTGAATTCCTGTTATTAAAAGAAGACCATTGGAATGAGACCATCATTATTGACAATTGTATGCGCCAAAGTAAGAAAAAATATTGGAATTGCTTGCTTAGACAAGTGATGATAACAATTTCGCTAGAATACTTTGCTTGTGATCGCTTCGAGTTGATTAATGTTTTATTTTCTGTGAATGAAAGTTGTTCTCTTGTCCCTTTTCTTTAAAAGCATTTTGTGATTAATAAAATATTTGACGGCAGCTTGTCTTCGTAAAAATTAGAAAACACTGCAGTATAATTTTACAGCAAATACGCGAGTAATGTACTTGAGATTTCCGTGAAAGTCAGTGTTTTCCGTTAAAGCTTTTCTTAGGTACTCCGTCAGGACAAGGGGAACTTTTTAAACTCAGAATTTTTAGAACTGTATACTTTTGTTTTATTTAACCTATTTTCTTGAAGTTGGAAAAGCAAAGAAACGATGAGTATCAAAAGCTTCGGTATAACTCGCGTCCAATTTCTCTCTCGTATTTTTTGTCTCTTCTTCAAGCAAATTGTACTATATCTTAACTTTCTCCATAATTTTAAATGATTTTCTTTGTGCATTTATGGTGATTTTATGCAGAGACAGGCCTCAAGGGGTTTATGTAAAATAGCTGTGCGCATAATTTATTATCAATGACAATAATATTAGGTTTCCATTATGTGTTTAGTGTGAAACAAAAGAGAAGAATTACCTCATTACAGCAATATAGAGAATAGATCATTGTTTGAAAATATATAGACGGTGGTGAAAAGGAAGGCATAGAAATGTCAAGCGTGAGAGAATTTAACATACATAGGCAAGGAAGCGTGAACGTTAACATAAAACAATGACGAAATGACGAGTGTAAATATTAACGACAATCGATAGCAGAGACAGATAGATACGCGTGAGCAAACATTAAACAGTCAGTAAAGGAAAAGTTAAAAAAAAAATAGACAAATAATACTCCAAGTATTATTAATCATTACATGAAAGACAGTTTTTGAATCAAAATTGGTGGAAAACAAAATTGTTTTTCTCTTAACTTTTCTACTTCTTCTCATGGTAGATGTTTGCAGAAAATGTTTGTTCTTTGCCTTGTTATGCTCTTAACTCAGTTTTTCCCCTTTTGCCACAGGACTTTGCTGCATTTAATCTTCATTCTGCTAAGATAGTCATTGCAATTTTTTATATAATCAAGACAAGAACATAATCCTTACGCAATAAGAACAAAAAAAAAAAACACTGACTAACCGACATCAACAGGAAAATTTCAAAGCAAAAAGATACGACAGGTCAAGAAACGAGAGAAAAGAAAAAGGTGCAAAACTTAAATTTTAATTAACAATTAACACAAGCAAAAGTAAACGGCAGATAGAAATAGGGAGGCAGGAGGCGCTACGTAGGGATACGGTAGGTTCCTTCGTGGCGTTGCAAATGTATTCGCAAATAAAAAAAAAAATATAAATTTAAAGAAAAGGAAATTAACTATTTTTTGTTTTTTGCGTTTGCGTAGAAGGCCCGTTTTTCTTGGGCCGGTTTATGGTCGTCAACGTCGTATGCGTCCTCGACTCAACTATCGTTTTCGAGAGCGTTCTTTTGGGTGTTTATCAGAGTCGGCTGCTAGACATTCAAATGAAGTTTTTTAGTCGCGACAAAAACAGCGTTGTATTTGTAATACCATTGGTTCGTGAATAACAAGATAAATGCCAATAAATGCAAAAAAGAAGAAGAGAGTAAACAAATAAGCAAAACTATAAATCAAATAAGTTATTTTGAACATATCTAATAATACCCTTCAATTTTTCTTTCAATATATCCCAGAAATTTCTTTGTTACTATTTTTATGTCACCAGAAGTGATTATCGAAAATAATTACTTGGTGTTCGCAATATTTTGCCATTTCCATTATTATGATACATATCATTAATAGGATTAGGTAATCTTTATATTCACTAATTTTATCAAATATGTGCATTTGTTCTTTTTTCCCTTTGAATATGCTCTGGGACACCAATTTTACCCTTGAATGAATTTTCATTCGACACTGACAAAAATCGTACACATTGTCAACAGCCATAAACTCGCTACTCGACACGTTGACCTGACCTCGACTGCCATTAACGGGCACCCGCTTTTATTACTGTAAAGATTTTAAGGGCAATGGCCGTCTAACTGTAACAACGGAAACCGCTAATCTCCTTCTATTTACATTTATATGAGAAGGGATGTAATAGGAAGAGAAGATCTGGAGATTCGGTTTGTAAGTAGCCCATACTAGAGAGAACTACGCATAAAGAGAGAGCAAGAAATGTTTCAAAAGAAGAGCTAATGAAATCTCAAGGACTTTTGACATTTCAACTGTCAACAATAGTAGCAGCACAACCACTTAGCTTAGCAATTTGCGTTCTCTTTCATGCTCATCGTGTGCGCAAATTTTTTATTAGTGGCGTCTTGATAGACGTCAATATGGTTCATATGATCGAAGGCGGTCAACAATAATCCGTCCATATCTCGGTTTTTATACAAAGGCCTTGCCCAGAATCACATTTTGTATCTACGTCGATGACGTTAACGCTCCCATATCATTCCATTATCGTAACCGAAATAATTAAACCGTTGCTGACCTTCCTTTCCTCGCTGAAACGTGTCCTTTCTATTAAAGATTACTAATTAATGAAAAATATCACTTTGTTAACTGTAGTGTGAGCTTACCAAGAATAATTAAAATCGTCTTGTGCTTCCAAAAAATCCGCTTTTCCCTCTTCTTTCTTTATTTAAAAAAACACTTTTTATTTCGTATTTCTTTACACGTTAATGAGTTTATGAAAACAAATGCTAACCCTACGCTCAAGACATGTGCTCAACTGGTTTGCGTTGTGTGTGGCGCATAACCCATAAGGCAATCATTGTGTTAGCACTTTAGAAATTCAAGCATACAAGTCAATTAATGCAATGGAATGCTTCGAATTTAAAAGGTCAAATATGCACGTAACGGTTGGAATTGAAGCTGGAAGCAAGTGCAGAATACCACAACTGGCCAACTATATTTTTATGATGGATAAGTATTGCGAGGACGTTTCGTCCCTTTCCCATTGGCTGGGGCAGCTCAGCAGCCCAGGGAAAGAAAACACAAGACATTTATAATTTTGCAGGAACCCGCTATTTTCTTTATTTGTAATTCATTCATTTTTCACTTTTATTTGATATTTGCGTAAACTTAAGAAAAAAAGAAACACTTTGTATTTAGTTACGGTATTTATTTAGAATCGTGAAGAAATTTTAGTCTCTAGTTCGTTAGGACCGTTGTGTTTGACAACCTGCACTCGACTCGCCGGAGCATGAAACTTGACTCCTCACTCAGGGTACCAACGTCGACCTCCTTAAACTAACTTCTACTCTCCACTCTTACCCTATACTTAAACTGTCCTTATTCTATTCTTATTCTATTCCTAATTTTAACCCATTCCTATTCTTAATCTATTCCTATTCTTAATCTACTCCTATTCTATTCCCAGTTTATTTTAATCTATTCTTAACCTATGTTATTTCTTATGCTGCCTTAACTTAGCACTCTCTTCCCCTCTCCAGAGACGGAGAATCCGTAAGCCCAAAACGAGGGACGACTTTGGGTCCTCACAGTATATTCGCTTTCCCTTTTTTTTTTTTTTAATATTTTTTTATAGAATGATTTCTTTCTTTAAATTAATTAAGAAACGCAGGGACTTGGAATAATAACGTATGTTGTGACTTTGTAGAGCATATGAGGATGAGAAATATTCAGGGTAAAATTTAAGAAGCCAGCTGTACGGCAAACTCGA
The DNA here is from genome assembly GCA_001077435.1 of Glossina morsitans morsitans. NCBI lineage: Eukaryota > Metazoa > Arthropoda > Insecta > Diptera > Glossinidae > Glossina > Glossina morsitans. The sequence goes on along the minus strand of CCAG010007329.1, from coordinate 1,193 downwards.
AAAATATTTACGAGCAAAACAAGCAAAATTGTCCGAAAATGTATCTACAAATCAAAATTTAGATTAAATTTATTTCCAATACACTTTGCGAGATGGTTTTGCGTCTTCCTTTGGAGAGTACTTTGCAAGAAGAAATTTTAATTTAATTTCATGTTTTCAAAATAATCGATTAATAGGAGATATATATGTAAATATTGCATTTCTATACAGATGTTTCTTACTCTCTCTATGCCTTTTCAATTGTCTCCCCCATTATGGCACCACAATGTTATCAAGAAGATTTATAAATTTAATTTTCTTTTGCAGCCATTGTTTATATATCAAAAAGTTTTGAATTGAATGTCTGCAAATTAACAAAAATAACAATAAGAAAATAGAAAACATAAAAATTTCTTTCAATTATTCGAGCACATATTGTGCAAATGTAATTTTACATATGTGTTGGCCGGTTTATATGTTTTACAATGTCCTCTTAACAAAGATACAAATTGCATTTGCGTGTAAGACAACAGGAAGTGAGTGTAGGGAACAAACAACAATTTAAAAAAAAGTAAAATTTCTGGAAGATTGGAAAAATTTATGTCTGTGGTATTTTATAATAAACTTTATACAAATAACGATTTATATATAAAAAAAATAAAAGAAGAAGTAAGATAACTTCACAAGACTAATCTTGAAAGCTCGCAAACATTGGATACGAAACAAAACATTCTCAGCTTTCCAGAGCACAATGAAATCATTTCAATTCCAAGTTAGGTTTCACACATTGTCTCAATTTCATGCCTATTATGGAAATAGATGGGTAAACCCGATCTTGATCATAAAGCAGATATTGAGATATTTTTACATTTTCTAACAACCATTATATTGGAAGGAGTAGAAAAGACGCTCCCACTAAAATTTGTCGCATTCATTTATAGTAGCGTAGCACTTTAAACACTTTTAAGTTTGCTGATCTAACTCGTTGTCAATAGAACCAGTACTTGGACCGAAACACGCTAGTGTATTAAATTTCATCAAGTTATCTCAAAAATTTCGACATGTTGGTGGAACACAAATATATTCAGAAAATAATAGTGGGTCATAACCCTCCATTAAAAAACATACTTCACTCTACAGATGTTCATATAACGAGTTTTTAAAATAGTCTTCTTATCGGGAGTGATCGTAGGAGTGTTCCGATCCAAACTATT
>CCAG010007328.1:0-23735 GCA_001077435.1 Glossina morsitans morsitans | reverse complement strand
TTCAATGGTGTTCGTGTTTGCGTCAAAACTTGTAGGTTGAATAAAAGTGAACAAGATGGACAGACGAACCGAAGGAAGGAAGGTCTATATCAAGTCGATGGGGCTATGGAATATATAATAAACCGTTACCACTAAACGTACAGTATAATTAAACGTCATTTACTGCGATTGAAGTTTAATAAGCTGTTGTGCGTAAATGCTTTTTTTCGTTCCCATGCTGACCATTGATCCGTTGTTCACTATAAATATGAAAATGTGAAATGCTTTCGAAGCTTAAAAAAGTTAATGTGTCTATGCTGACCGCTGGCTGTGTAGGTATGGGTAGGTTGGCTTATTTCGCTTGTCGTCAGTCACTACGAGATATTCAACTTGTTATTTGTTTCTGTCTTTATTCAATACATATAATAAATGTTAAATTACATAGTGAAAAAATATTTAATTATTTGTCACATCGCAAAGACAATGAATTGTGCAAACTCCAACTATTCCAGTAAGATGCAACTGTCTCCTATTTGTGTAGATAGTGTATATACGGTACATGTATATGTGTTCTTCAAATCTGAGGAAGTTGTGGTTAGTGTGAAAAGACCTCCCTTTATCTAAATTCGCTTTTTAGCAAGTATGAAAAACTTTCTTCAGTGAGTGAAAAGACTTTGTATATAAAATCTTTTGTTCTGCAATTTTTCATAAGATATATTTGAGCTGGCAACTCTTGTATTCTTAAGTTGCAAAGACAATTAAAGCAAATAAAAAAACGCATTCTGCTTGAATGGACTCCAACCACTACATTTACGATGCTGTTTTGCAAGATAGGGCGGAGATACGTTGGTACGATCGCATGTAGCGTATATCGTAGTTTTTTTTCTAGCTTAAATTATATTTTAGGCTAATTTGGGGCCGTCTTGTAAACTTACTTTCGCGAGAAATCTGCGTGAGCGACCTGTGTACACGTTTGAAAAATGGTAATTGCAGAGCAAAGCCAGATCACCTGCCTCAATGCATGAGTTTCGTTGAAATAAAAGGCATAAAAATAAATCAGCAAAGTTCACCCACTTGTTTGCTGCACTTAAAGTGCGCAAATTAAAAACATGTCCTGTCAGAGAAAAGTTCCTTGCAACCAAATTTAGACAATTTCTTGTCCTTGCATTTTTTTTTTTTTTTTTGATTCGTTATTTTGCAAACGAAACTCAACATGCCCATCATTTCTCTAATTTCAATCTCAATATCAACGAAAATGTGTTATTTTAATTCATTATTAAAAATATGTGGTATATAAATATTTATTTTGGCATTTTGTAGGACATAAATATAGATTGAGTTTTTTAATTAACACATACTGACCGATGCGAATATTAAACTACAAAATAAAATTCCGAAAAAAAATTATTTCAATATTAGACAATTGTAAAGTCCATCCTTTGACGAACAAAGAAAGAAAAAAACCTTACCATGGCTCAAGCTTAATGTTCAACACAACTTCAAGCTTGCATTGTACCACTTTGATATAAAAAAGAAACTAATAAAGAAAAATACTGGAATTATATTCGGCTGTGATCGATTTTTTATATCCGCTTACCTCATCCTAGAAAACCCTAAAAAAAAATGGCGGGACAACTCTTCATATTTCAATTTTTCGTAGTCTTGCCATTGTAGTTAATAAGCAATGAGCAAAAAACTCTGAAACCAAAGCTGCTTTCAGTTTATGCGGCACTGTAGGCGAGTTCTTTGGCTTATGAAGATTTTTTCGAGAAAGACAATGTTACAGACATGACCTTTTGTCCTATTTCGATAGTAACTTGCATGTATTAACTTCCCATGTTTTCGTCAAATTGAAAGCTGATAACTTCGTCTAGACATTTTATCTTATTGATTTGATTGATATCACATCTCATCTCGTTCCCCATTGTAGTCGTTGACTAGCTCGTGCTCTAACATTTCGAACGGTTGGTGGCGTACATGGCTCTTCGTACGTGTTCCGAATAATATTGCAAATGGTGAAAACTTTGTTATAAAATTTAAATGGAGTTTAAGGCTGAAGTCCGACATTACACAGAAAAATTCGATGAGAAGGCGGGTCATTCACGGAGAAAATCGAAGACCTGTGCGACAAATACGAATTACCACGAGCGGTTATGCCATGAATAATGAGACAGTTGTTGATTTAAACATGACTTTTTTGAAAATCTCTTCACGCTCACATTATTACAAGCCCTAGGTGACGAAATTTGTCGAACTGTATACCGCCACAAGGCACATTCAGAACGTACGTTCTGCGCAAGCAAAGTCTCATTCAACACCCTGAATACTCCGGACGCCAGAATTTATCGAAACAGCAGACGGGGGTATCGACTGGACGTAATGCCAATCGTTACGAAATCATACCCCTCGAACAATTAGACTTGAACATGTCCCAACGGAATATCATCCAAAGTCCCCGGCCAAGACCGCCCGTATCAAATACGAACAAATGGATGTTGATTGTTGCAGCCAAAATGGCCATTTCGCTAATGTCTGTCCAAATCCAAAAATGCTATTCTGCTGGGACAAGCAGCACACCCATACGAAAGATTGCTGCAACAGAAATATTTCGCAATGCAAGCGAAAGGGATGGCGGTCATCTATAATCCAAAATCGTTTGACGAAGAAATATCTCAACGACCTAAGCAAATAGCTTTAGGCAAGGATGACGACAGCTTATTGGGAACGGTAACTATTGGTAGTTTATGTCTCACGAGAACTATAGGGAAAGGCAAAACACAAACGATTATTAAGAGGAACCAAACGTCAAAACGTCAAGAAAATCATTCATGAATTTCTTCAAAGTTAAAAATGATGTACATTCTCAAATGACCTTGAAGACACATTCGCTAAATATCTTTTGAACATCGAATTGCATTAAACGGCCTTTAAGGAAGCGTTCAACACGGTTTGTATTCGGCCAGCCCATTGACCGGTCTTAACCAATCTGAGCTACAAATGAAAATTGATGAAGCATATCAAGATAAATCATGTGAAGGGCACGCTTTAGAGCACTTAGTTGTTTGTTTGTTTATTTTCTGTTTATTGGTTTTGTGCTCATCAGCATAAAAATTGAGCAAATCGCATAAAAACCTGAAGCAAATTTGCCAGAGTATATTGGATTAATGAGTATGTTATTCATATGTTAAATTAATTAGATGGTCCAATATTTAAATTTACGCCCACTTTGATTTAGGCAATATTTTGTTTCGACATTTTTTGTTATTGTTATTAAATACCTATAGGAAATGCACTAACATCGTTGCCTTAACGTTGACTTAATGCTAACATAAAAGCAGTAGCCTCGTCATTTACCCCAACACATCTCTTACGCTTACACTGACCATCAATAAGGTGTAACACATACATTGCCTTTTTTCTTAGAAAAATTTTATAAAAATATTTTGAGCTTTGGTCAATTTTGTGTGATGATGTATTCAGAGACAAAAATTATGAAAAATTTATTCCTATTTGTTTTATTTTCTTTTGTATTCTAACTTAATTACGACGCATAATTAATAGTTAAAGTCGATTTTATATAAGACGTCATTTGTTCGCTTTTGGTCACTGCTTCTCATTATTACACATAAGGGCGGCTAGCGTTCATTACTTCTACAATATTAATAAACGTTTGCTTTACCAGCATGCATGTCCCATTCTCAATAACGACGAGGGTATTTAGTGTTCCCAACATTTGTAGCACTGCTTGCACTAGGGATATACATATAGGTGTTGATATGATTTCTCTTTTCAAGCAAGACGAGGTCCTAGAATAATGTCTTTAATGAGAGTTTATTACTGTGAGTAATTAGAATGTCGTTTGCACTTCATTTTCCATTCAGAAATTGCTTTCGTTCGTATCCACACATGGCAAATTCAATCAGGAAGTGTCTATTATAAAGTTAATTTTGAGTTGATTAGTTTGTTTAGATATTATAAAGTTAATTGAAAAAAATAAATAAACTCGAGAATTTATAAAGTAAAAGATAAAACGAAATTTATTAAAAAAGTTACAGCAAAACTTTGTTATATGAAGAGAAAAATATAAGATGCTGTAGCATTGCACGAAGCGATATTAAGCATTGGTAGTATCCGCTCAGCTATTGTTATTCATCTTCACAATCAAAGGTGTACTATATCTGCTAAGCGTTTATGAGGCGCAGATATGCCACATACAATCAACCAAAGCCCTTGCTTGAAAGAGTAATATGCTCGTTGCAAACTTTGCCGTCAGATTGCATCTGAGCCACGGTCTCAAAAACTGGTATTGCCATTCCTACGAGGCCATTGAGCGGCTTCTTTAGCGAGCGTTATCTTGCCGGCGTATACGCAATTTGGTGAAAGATGGCTAATATTAAGTCAGTACACAGCACGGGTGACCCTCCAAATTAATCAAATTATCAAATTATTCTCGACAATCGGGGACTGAAATTGCAAAATGTAGCTACTATCCGCAAGATATTGGTAGGTTGCATTAAAATTCGTGTATGAAAGCTATGTTCGAAATGATTGCATACATGGTACAAAAACATCAACAATGCACTGAAAGCGTTGAGTAACGATGTTCAAACGCAATAAGAAGCATTTTTCACGCGGTATGTGTGAATGGAGAGACACGATACTCTCTAGAATCGAATCAAAAGTCCGCGTAATTAAGACTATCTGAGATGCAAACCGGCCAAAACTCAAGGTTTTGGCCTCCGTATTTTGAGACGGAGTCTTATACTGCGCGTTTTGTTTAAGTAATGGAGAAAAAAATGTTCTTTCACCAACACAATACTCGACGCGACATGTTAGTGGCTATAATATCAAAACTGCTTGCATTAGTGTTCGCTTCACTGCATTGTCTCGAGTTAACCTCTAAATATTACTACCTGCCTTTTAATCTGCGAATTACTGTCGAGAAATTGTAGAAGAAACTTTCTTTCTGAAACCTTCTGCAATTTTAGTAGCGAATAAAAGAGAAACGAAAGTTTTGGTGATTTAAATTCGATGTTGTGAATGTTCGTCTTGGATTAGTCTAATAAATGAATGAATGTCGCACATGTATATTTTAGGCGAATTAATTTTCACCCATAAAATCTTTACAGCAGTTGCCGTCAATTTGCAGCCGTTGTAGTCATTCAGACACTTAAACAATTCAGAATATAAAGAAATTAGAGGATAAGGAACGCATACTGTGCAAGGACCAAAATTAATACTACGGTTGCACGCCGTACCGTTTGGCTTCCTTTACTTTGCATATATTTTTGATCTTCAACACGTTTTTTCTAGCGTCATCGAAGGAAGAACAAACAACTTTTAAGGTATAAACATTTCAGTCAACATGCACGAACAATTTTAATTAACTAACGTACACCCTATCAAAAGAAAATCTGGGAAGAGCACATCAGTAAGCAACAGACAACAATCCTAGCAAGGCCTTTTTTACTAAACTGAGATATTAACCAATGGTAGTTCAATTCCAATTATAAAGAGAATCTTAGTTATTGTTGTTGTTGCTCTTTCGCGTTCGTTTAAAACAAAAGATTATTGCAGCTTGTGAAAGCAGAAAAATAAACAAGTAAGCAGTGCCTTAATGTCGACATGTTTAAGACAAATACATGTGAAATTTAGTATTTTTTGAAATGAAGTCTTAACGAACTGCACTTAATTAAGATACTTAATGTGCGATTGTAGAATTTAATTTAATTCTAATTTAATGAGTTACACTTCTTCTTAAGAGTTTATATACGCCTCTGATAATGCCTATGTGTCTTTGTATGTGGGATTATTCCTGACGAGATTTCTTTTAAGCAAGTGTTCATTTATAAAGTCGTAGATGTAACATATTTCACATTATGCGATATATGCGAAGTTAAGTACCAGTCAGATAGCAAAAGTTTTAACTTTTTCTCCACATGAGGTGTTACTACTTTGAGTACTCAATAAATGAATACTCACTCATTTGGTCACGAAGATGGGTGAGCACTTTCTCTCAAAGACTTAAAAACGTACACATATATTAAGCTGCTTCAGTCATGTTAAATTCAATGTTAATTTTTTTTTTTTTTTTCGATATCTACACATCTAGTTCGGCAAAAAGCGACAGCGCCCTGAAAGAATTTGAAAACATTGAAAATTGATATGAAAAGCAAAATTATAATCTAAAATTAGTCTGAAAGGTCCTTTAACATGTAAGAAACGAGGTCATTGGGCCGAAATAATAAAGTTTCTGCGCATTGAAATCACACAGACGTATAAGAGACACAACACGAATTATAAATTGAGAAGTGGAAGTAGAAGTGTGAAATAAACTATTTAAAACCGGAAATAGACGATTACGTCCGCAATATAATAAAGAGTATTAAAACTCTTTTTTTTAAGTAGATAGCTGTCAGTTGGAGAATATGGAATTGAGACGAAAAAATAGTGTAATGTTGTTTGATGAATACATAATGAAAGTTGTATGAGAAATTTGTGTAAGGATTTCGTTTAGTGAAGTGCCGCGCGCAATTACGCTATAAACATCTTATGATAAATTCAAAATCAGCAATCATATCGTAGACTACATTAAGAATTACTAATGCGGATTTTACATAATCCATAAATAGTAAATTAGAACAATTCTTTATCTTCCCGTATTCAAAACAGAGCGAGCGTAAGAAATATTTCGAAATTTCCGGGTTTCCGTTAACTGCTCCTCTTCTTCTGCTTCATCTTCCGTGGTTTATCCCGGGCCGCTCTTCGCTTTCTTTGTGTATCCTTTTCCCTTCCCTTCGTTATGCCTGCTCATTTGCTATGATACCATCAGCTTCACCGCTACCTTCTTTTGACATTCGCGAACGTTTTGTGCCGCCCGATTGCACATTCCAATTTTATTTTCCGCAATTTATGGCCACAAACCGCCGTTCATATTTCCTTCTTTCGGCCGTAAAATTAAAATGCGTGTTGTCACAATATAGGGCAAAAATCGATGAAAAACAGTATTTTGCAGGCAACGAGTGCACGCTGACAATTTCGAATAAACTGGAAAGCGTCCTACTGATAGTACGGAACTAATTCTTAGATGTCCGACATACAATTGCCACCGAACTACCGAATACCTGCTGATGAACCATTTTTCTTTCCCATCGACTATTATTTTATGATAAGAAAATTAGATTTCAATTGGACTTTGCCTTCATCATTTGCAAGTTCGGTGATGTATAATTGAACACCACCTGTGTACTGTGAAGCAACATAATGCGAAAGAGTTTGGTTTTCATATACATAACTAATTGAGAAAAGAAAAGTGACTGTCGGCAAGGTGAGCATCTTTAGTGAGGATTTTAAGAGTATGTTTATATAACGGTAAGGATGAATATTATTGCTGTTTTTTGCTATTTCGTCATCGGGCGGCACAAACACTGTACAAGTTTGTGTCTCCAAATACTCCCCAGATTATCGTCTGTCTTCGTTCGGAACTTGAAATAGAAGACAATTACAGAAGAAATCTTAGCGTTAAGTAAAAAAAGAAAAATTTAATGTACGTTCGGTTATAATTACCATTAGTATTCATTTTGGGGCTTTCATCAAATAAGTTTACAAAAAAACAAAGCGTTAATAACACGTAGTCGCCACAAAAATTGCATATACAAAGTTATTAAGGGCAGATCAACCTACGTGAAGCAATTCATGAATAAGCAGATGACGGGCGATTTCGATGACGACATTTGTTTGAGTAAGAAGTAAGCAACTCCAGCTATTGGTAGAAATTATTCTTCATTCCAAGTTCAAGCCGGCTTTTTTCACAACTAGATAATTGAAGAAAACAAATTCACAGCTTCTTGTTACGAGTTAAGTAAGAACTGGCACCACAATGTTGGAACTCGAAATTGCAATTAAATTTCGTTCTATTTTTTTTCAACATCCCTGATGGACTAAGGGACTAGCACACCCGCTCTCCACTTTTCTCTGCCAACAATTCTTGCGTGAACGTGTTCACGTGTTCGCGCTTACCACGAGAGTGGTTAAAAAGAAAAAAAAATTGGGTCAAAAAGAAAAACCTGCTTTGTGGTTTGTTTCCCAGGATAGCAGAAGAGCAAGCTTGTTTAAAACGTTGTTCTTGTTACCGCGTAACATATTTAAACCATGATAGAGTTTAATCGACATCGAGAACCATAAACCAGGTCTAGCTCTTTCAAATTTGTTCTCTTTCCTTGGTTGCAAGTTCCTAAGTCGACAAGGGTGGAAAATATTTTAAAAAGAAACCAGGGAGAACATTGCAGTCACGCAAACCCGCCCATTAGATATCCCATACCACTTCACCTTGAACACTCGTTCATATATTTTTATGATAATATATCAAAAATTGCACATTTTCTTCTTGTCAAAGCATACTTTTTCTAAAATATTTGAGAAAATATATCTACGATGACCTCTCCCACTCAGTCCCACTCACAGCAAAATTTGTTATTCCTGATTATCAGTTCGGTCTCAGAAATAAACACGGTTCCATTGAGCAATGTCATCCTGTTTTTTTGCCCATCAGAGAAGCTTCTGGCAATAAAATTGAGTGCGACGGTGTGTTTAGATATGGAAAAACCTTCAATAAAGTCTGGCATGATTAGCTACATTTCAAACTTAAAAAATTTCTTGCAAGTCCTACGCATTTGCTGCTTAAGTTCTATTGTCAAAACAGGCTTTTCTATGTTAAAGTTAAAAATGATAGATCCTCTGTACACTAAATTGAAGATGGAATGCTTCAGGAAAGTGTTCGATCACTGACTATATTTTAACTGCGACATATGCAGATAACATAGCAATTCTATTTCCATCTAGTAACCGAATGAATGTTTCCTACGAACTACATACCCATCTTAACAATAATTCGCTTTGGTTGAATAAATTGAATGCCAATATATGTTGACCAAGGACTATCATGGATGAATAAAATGAAAGCTAAATGCCAGTACTTGACTTAACAACCAGAAGACTCTATTGGCTTATTCACTCAGAATGGCAATTTAATCTAAGAAATATAAACAATGAGAAGATTGAAAAGACATCACATGCTGGCTCTTCCATTTAGAAATGAATTTAATTTTGTTATGTAAATATTATTTTAATGAATTTTCTAAATTTGTCGAGTTTTTATTTATTTTTATTTATTTGTATAGTTTCTCTTTATTTTTTCGAACATCACATCCATATTATTATTATATTGTCACCTTTAGGGGCAATAACCTCTGTTGGTTTGCTCATCTTGATATAACATTTACTTAATATCTTTTGAATAAATTGCAAATTATTTACGTAGTTAAAAAAAAAAGCTTGACAATATTATGACAATTTTTGAAGTGAAACTTTTTGTCGCTCCTTGCTTTTGCGTGGCAAGAAGACATCATGTTCTTTTCGTATTCTAAACTTTGCATAAAAAGTGACACTCGTCTCATAAATGTTAACAAGTGTTCAGAGAACAAATTGCAAAAATATTACTTCTTCCCACTCAGTACAAATTTCTTCCTTTTTTTTTCTGCACGCTGTTTTGTGCATCTTAATTATTACCCTCTGTTACGTCTGCTGCTTCAAAATCGAATTAAAATACGGTTGATGTAAAGAAAGGAATGAAAGGGACTGGCATTCCGAACACGTGGCCGCAATGTGACAGCGTAAGACAACAAATATGTGCAGCGAAAAATTATGACATCGAATGGCATTCTATTCAAAACGTGATTATAGGTAAAAGCACGAATGGAAATTAAGCATAAAAACTTGTTATAGAAGCGTTTTAAAGAAAATAAAGTCAATCCCAATTCTTAATATAATATTTGAATATTACTGAATACTTTAACTTACTTAACTTAGTGCTCTTTAAAAAGCATAATAGATTGAAAAATTTCCATAAAAGAAAAAGATGTGGTATAAAATGTGGTATATATTACTGATATAACATCCATACGAATGTTTTCTTCTTTGTGCCTTAAAAAGCTTAAAGTCTGTCAAATATTCGTAAAAAAAAGTATTTTAGATAATGTTCCCTACATATACAAACAACATTTTGAACACAATTCAAAACAAAAATTCACTCTAAAGCTGTTGAAAACAACACTTCCTAAGTTGCATATCACATAACGTGTTTTTCGACGTAAATTAAATTTTATTGATGTATTCACTCAGTTACAAACTAATTTTTTTTTCTCATTAATATTTAATAAAATTTAAAATCGCTGCAACCATGAGCGGGTATAGTCACTTTTGGTATAATATAATCATCAGCGGTTCGCAAAGTTACTTCTGTTTCTGTTCGTGTTGACGGAATGCTCATCAAACTTCTGAGCATCTTTACTTACAGATCGAACCATTTAACGCGTGTTACTAACACCGTATTCGCGACCTTGGGTTTTCCTCAGAGGTGGAACCTAATTCGTGTTATATCGATCTTTAAATAGGATTCTTTTGCATATAATAATTATCGACCGATTAACATTCTCCCTTGTCTTTCTAAAATAACGAAACACATCCTTAAGGAAGAAATTGAGTTACCTTTGAATTATAGTAATGGTCTTCAAGCCCTCAATTCGGTTTTTTTTTCTGACCGTAACGTGCGCAAGGTTGCGGTTTCCCCCGCTGAAGTTTTCGGGCAGGGCGTTAATAAGAGAAATATTTGCGTTCTTGTGTCTCTTGATCTAACAAAATAATAAATTGCATAATTAAATTAATTTTTCTAGTTGCGAATGTAAGCTTATAAGGCCATATACCTACCTGTAAATGCAAACAATTTGACTCAATAGATCACTTGAGTTCTTCTTTGGCTGGATTCCTTACCGTTCAACCTTTTCGTGAATGATTTTTCTGAATCGGTAGATGACGATTGTAGATTTTTGTCCATGCATACAATATTTTCCTGCTCGTCAGCTGTCTACACATTGGAAACTGAGATTAACGAATACCTAATAGGTATCAACTCTAGGGTGATGGAAACGTGTGCTCTGTTTTCACACAAGTAACACTAAGACTATACTTTTTTATTCTCTTTGGGCTGGTTGCACAAATTTACCTGTTAGATGGAGTGAGAATCCTTTTGGTCTGGTGGACTTTATGCCATGTCTGGGCGAAATTCTGGGTCGCGGAATTATCTTTGACGTTGCACTTGGACGTTATTTCTGCTAAGAAAAGTTTTACGCTACGCAAGTTATATAGTCCGAATATGTCCGAATCTTGCCGAGTCAAGTTAAGTATAGAATTACGCACACTCTTCTTATGTCGTATGTTAACTATTGTATTGAAGTTATGTATGGATGCCCGTCTTTTAGAGAGACTTAAACTGATTGTCAACCGCATAACGCGTTTTGCCTGCAATGCGAGATTCACAGATAACATCCCTGTTTCGTTCATGCTTTTTTTAAATTCCTTTTCTATGTCTGACTAAACTTTTGGCTGTTAATCTATCTCCACAAAATTGTTCAGTCACAAGCGCCGAATCTTTTAAATGGACGACTGCAGTTCTCTAGGCCGAGCGGGGACACTTTTATATCAATTTCACATTTATCGAACTCTTTGACTGATTTTTTGCTGACTCTTTAAATGTTTGTAAGAGGAAATTGACCTCATTCTTAACATTGGCCTCATGTTAGGATTAGAATAAGGGTGTTAGCGTTTAGTCCTTTCTATGAACACGAGTTCTACTAATGTAACCAAGTACTTTCGCCTATGGCTTCATAGTTGCTAACTTAAATAAGTAGATAACAAATAAAAATTAAATAAAATAAAAATATATGCTTATAAATTACATTAAGCGAAATATTTTTGATAAATATTTTTATTATGTTTAAGTTATTTTGTATCATGTGCTTGTAACTAAAAGCAGAAATTTTTTCTCGCCCTTTAACGGAATGATTTTCCTAGTGGGAAATGAATAAATGCTCATACGCGTTATGGCAAATAATTGTCGCCTGCTTAAATTATTCCCCGCCGGAGGAATTATCGCTTTCGAAAACTTATCAACTGCTTTCGAATGTGATTATCAAGCGATGGACAAAGCCGATCATAAAAGATAGATTTCGAGGAAATGTCAACAGTATTTCTTCTCTCTTTCTGATCGAAGCTGTCGTGCTGGATGGACGTATCAGGAAGTAACCGCGTAAAGAATAAATGTGAGTGCGTTTAGTGCCGAGACTGATCTAACTAGGGACAGGATAAAGTTTAGGTGAACAGGTCAGTATTCTCTAGATAGCTTCACTAATGTGGCGAAGGTGACATGGGTCATTAGGATGTTGCTATTTAAGCAGCATACTTTAGATCTCCCTATGTTAATAAGAGCGAATTGCTTATAATAAAATGTACGGTTTTGTAAATTTTTATAAGCGAAACCCACGCGCTTTGGTAATTTACCGATTTAAGATATAATCGGAGGGTAAATCGTACGCCATTTTAAAGCAATATTGAATGCCTGGGTAGCCCGAAAGGCCAGCCCACGCACACAGCTATAAGGTAAAGAAAACGGATTATTAAAATTATCTACCCAACTCTATGTTTACCGTTTGTTGTTTGTGCCAACTTAAATGAAACTGGAATTAAATTTACCTAGCGCTTCCGATATCTACTTTATTTCAATTGGCGTTGTCTCTCGTTCGATCATCGATTTTTTGTCACAAAAGTATGTAGACGTTAAGAGGAGAGCCCCCGGAAACTAGCCTGAAAGAATGATTGTTGGGCAATACATAATGACACGTAATGCTTTATGAAGTGTGTTACAGCCAGCGTGATCTTTTAATGTGGATGTACAATCTCCTTAATTGACTTGAGCGATCTGGAAAGTTATATTATTGTAGAAATATTATACGTACTAAGTGAATAATTGGAATATTTTTGAAATATGAAACCAAAAAAGGAACAAGATATTTGAATGTATTTCGCAAATATTCGGAATATCTGCCTCTTACCACTTTGAATATTGTACTTTTTAAGGGCAAATGTTTTAATATTAGTTTATGACGCTTATATGATAACCGAGCTCCAAGAGCTCGACGACCTACGCTCTTGACTAAACTAATCGGGAAAACGTGTGCAATTTAGAGGTTGATTTTAGGTGCGTCAATGGGCGGACTCGGTTATTTTTCGCATTAAATATTCTACCTGGTCCACTATACATTTTCGATTTCATTTTTAAATAATTTGTCTAAAGGGATTACTTCTCAGTGTTGTGTTAACGTATTATGTTCGTCAGGTTAACTGACACAAGGTATCACGTCATAATTAGATATTGGAAATACCCATGAGCCGAGAAGACAAATGGAATGAATGCAAGCGGAATGAATAAAAAGCTTTCTCATCCTTTTTCTGGCAAATTGGGCTTTTTTTTTTCTTAATAACGAAAAATATCAAAATAATTTCTCATAACAGAAGTTTGACAGTGAAGTTAACTTAAATGATTCAATGAATCTTTTCTTCATATTTTAAAACTAGATGGTTGCAAGTTAAATGATCAAGTTTCTATCATTAAGACGACAGTCAAAATAAAGAAGTTCGTTGCAGGCGCCTCAATTCTTATATACCTTAAGAAGGAGAGAACGAAACGAAGCGGTGAATGTTGAGTTGATTTCATCATTCTTTTGTGGTGGTTGCGGGGCCAGTGAATGTAGTAATCCAGCGTTTTGCCTTTCGCTGAAATTTTAATAGGAAAACATTTTGAAATGCAAAATGAAATCTTGAATTACTTAATCTGAGTACGATTTCGTTAAGTTCAAAGAAGAATTGAGAAAAGAAATGAAAGCATGATTTTCATAAAATGGACAATGCATTTTCCCATCAATGGTTTAACATTTAGCACGAATGTTTTGCAGACTCCTCGAAGGAAGTGTTAATAAAGTGGTCCTAATCAATCAATTCAAACATGAAGTTTTCCTTGGGTGTGTGTCAGTGTAGAATAATTTCCCTACGTACTCTTTGTGAAAGAATAAATCTTTCGAAATTATAAATAACTAGTTTTTTAAGACTGCTTATCACGACTTGTTAAAACTAGTTCATTAGAATTTACCCCTTTTAGGGTTTTAGAAACTTGACCTTTCAATATTAAGAGATATTTTTTAAAATAAGCTGATTATTCCACATAAAATACTTAAGTCCATCGCAGATTTTCGATTTTAGTTATACAAGCACATGTCATTTTATGCAACTGAGTACTTAAGTTATAGCTAATGTAGAGTTCATTTGGCTATATCGGACATACGACACACAATCTTATCCATGCATGTTATTTTATGGGAAGCGAAAAAAAAGAAAACTAATACTGGCTCAACTTTTACATAAATTATTTAAGGCAACGAACAGAAAGACAAACATTTTTCACCTATTTTGGCCCTTTGGCTAAAAATGTAGTGATAAAAAATATCACGGAAAAAAGTATTAAACCAATCATTAATATAAAATCCGCAAAAGGGGGCGAATGGTAAAAATCGCTCGGAGAAAGGAAGCGAAATCAAGAAATGAATTAAAAGTCAAAAATGAATGAACACCTTCAATAAAAATATGGACAAAAAAAAAAACATATACGTCGTAAACACAGCAGTTGAATTTGTTTTGGAAGTCATTACCGCACAAATTATTGAGAAGAGCCCCACACAAGAACATCTACTAACAACAAGTGTACCAGGGATTTATATGCAACTGCAGACAAAAGAAAGACTGTAGCATCGACAATGACCACAAAACCATATTCAGCATCGTATCCACTATCAACCTACAGTAGCAGGGAATATCGATAAAAACATCCGGACATTAAAACGTTTAGTGACGGCGACGCCAAAGGGAAAACTTAAAAAATGTAATCCTAACATTGGAAAAAAGAAAGAAAAAAATGTAAGTCTACGCGCACAGCTGTTACATAATTTATTACAATCTATATGCAAATAAAAAGAAATCAATACAGTGTTATAAAAATCAGCACAAGTGGCAATGCATACGTGCACCTAGGTCTCCTTTCACGCGATAGCCACGTTGCGAAAAAGTTCGTGCAAAAAAATTCGTGTAAAAAGAGATATTGTCTTAAGGTTCCAGACCAATAAAAGCAACTGAAACAACAATAAATAATATTAAAAAAGTCTTTTTAAAGATCGCTTAAGAATTTGTTTCTTCCTTACATATATTAATTCGTTACATATACTATAAAAATAAATTGTAACTTCGAAAACCCAAAGTAAATTGCGGAAAAAATACATAACGTCTTTACTCTACGCATAAACTGGACAATCCCACTCATATAGGCACGTAATCAACATAATCTAACTGAATTGTGAAAAATATAACGCGAAGTTACAGTGCGTGTTTGTGAGTGGTGAGAATGAAAAAGGAAACCTCGAAAAAAAAAAAGAAAATACATCAGAGAACTTCATTAGAAAATTTCATGAACAACATTCATAAAATATTGAAAGCCGTGTTAAAACGGAACAATTCGTGTAAAAGGAGAATTTTTTTAACCCCCTGTTAAATCAAATTTCGTTTAAATAAAACTCGAGTAAAAAAAATTAGATGTATTTACCTATCATAATGCTTTGACGATTGCAAAATAGTTTCATTAGAAATGTCTCAAGAAATTCACTGCTTGTTTTTAGTCCGAGTTCATAGTAAAAGAGTCAGGATCAAAAAATTGTTTTGGTGCCGCACCTAAGTTACGTTATTTTTACTCATTTTAGTTGTGTTAAGTTTTTATTTATCTTATCTAGATATAAGGGGCGACTTTGAAAACGAAGGGATCGATGCACTGGGAGTGGCAACAGCTGATCACACAAGTTAACCGTAGTTCTATTAATACCAATACAACCCTAACGTAAGGGGTAAGTGGGCCTAAGTCAGTTTATTTTTTATTATTTGCTCAAGTGCATTTTTGACTCCATTATTGCTGTTATATATTATGTTTGGCATTCTTTTTACTTCGTTCGGTCGGACTTACGTTGATTTATGTGCTCACTAGGCCACTTAAAGTATCCCAAATCCCCATCCAACGAGCTAGAAATCAGTTCCAGGTATGCTGCGTTTGCTAGGGTTACTTGAAAATTTCATCTGCCCTCTAACCGCTAAGGGGGCAATTCGCAGTAGCGTGAGAAATGTCCCGTCGATCAATGACAAATACTTATGGGTATGTTCGTTATAACATAGCGGCTTTTTTTACAATAGAGCCTTGGGCCGGCTTTATGCGAATTTCGGCAGTAGTTTTAGATTTTGTGTAAATAAAAGACCTCGAGATATATCGCTAAACATGGATAAATTGAGCATCATGACCATCAAGAATTTACCTAACTGTCCGGAGGATACTTAGGAACGCTACAACAGGCATGTCCAAGTTAATATCGATCATACTACAATATAATTTTTATATACAAATTTTCACACCTGTATGCACACGCGGTTCTCAAGTCTATTTTGCAGCTGAAAAGTGTATTATAATTATATAAATTTAATCTTTGAGGCACAAACGTGTGGAAGAAAGGCAAATAAAACCTCGTGCGTGGGAATAAAGAACAAAAATATGCATTAATAAACACCAATATTTACGTATCTGGCGCAGGTAAACATTTATACGCGTTTGCGGATGTGTGTGGCGAGCTTGTATTTATGTGCATTTATAACTAAATGAATGCACTGATAGTGTATTTATATAGAGTTTTGTATGTTTTCTTGCACTTTGTATATGTTATTTGGCAGGATACATGTGGCTAGGATCATAAAAGAAGAGAAAAAAGGAAGTAAAGAAAACACTTCCTACATGCGCATATGGAATAACGTTAGCAACTAAAAGTAAACACGTGCACCCACGTAAGGTTATCAGTGGCATGCATTGCGGTCGCCATAACTGCGCTACATACGATGGTGAAAACAAGTACGAAACACATAACCATAATAGTCCAGGATGCTGAGGAACAATTTCGTCATATAACGATTCAAGTTTTCTAAAGGACAGAGATGGCAATATTCTTGTAAATTTGGTTTGGCACAATTTCTTAACATTAAAGACGTATACCATATATTACTATTGTTAAGTATTTTAAAAAAACTTGCAATCGGTTATTGAGCAGACAAACAATTTTAAAAAACTTCTATAGTTTTTTTTAGTTTTGCTACACTAAAGCTCATAGAGCCTGTCTCGTTTATTTCTAAGGATTGACCATTAAAAAATCTATTGTGCTCTCTTGTAGCCTTAACAGGTCAAGTTTTCCATTCTCGTTGTATTTCACATTAACACAGGTTTTGCCAAGTATATAACATGGTATAACACGGTATGGCTGTCTCTTCTAGGGCGCCGTGAGCGTGCAATCCAAATATTCCTGCTGCACTACCTGGCTATCTGTTCTAGTTAGCTGGTTTGTGGGAAGCGATGATGATGTTGTTTCACTGACTCTCTCCCCGCCCAACGGGTCTCCATGTGAAATCCCCTTCTTTTACAACATGCTGTATACTGCCCACTTGCCGTAGCCTAGCGAAAAGTATTTCCTAAGCGGTCATAGTACAAGTACACTATTGCATATCATTAACTGTATAATATAACACAAGACTATATTTGTAACTTACTTCATTCCAAATTTCAACTCCATCATGTTATGAATAGAATGAATTTGAATATTATTTTTACAACCATTACCGAAGAATGGGGCGTATATTCATTTTGTCAAAACGTTTGCAACGCCCAGAAGACACCCACCAAAAAGTACACACATTTTGAACCAATTTAACCATACGTCCATCTGTCCGTCTGTGTGATGTCTGTTGTAACCATTCTCCGGGCCGCTAAAATTAACCTACGAACTTCAAATTTGACAGAAACATTGGAAGTTCTTTCTAGTGTTGAATATCAGCCAAATCGATTGAAGGACATGCCCACAGCACCGCGTGAGCTGAGAACGTCGCTGCTTTCAATAGACATAAGATATTGGTTTTTTGCTCATTATTCCCAAACAACAGCAGATAAATCTATAAAAATTTGTACGTATATTCTATCCTGTACCACATTTACAAAAATGAAAAATATTTACCACGCCTACCCAATATTATCGTGTATCGAAATTTAATTTATAATTTTTTCAATGCCTATATAAAGGGCAGAAACAAGTATAAAATAAATAAAGTACGTAAATTCTGGGATAGTTTCAAATCTGGAATGCACCTAAACACGTCCGTCGGTCCGTCTGTCCATCTTTCTATCTGTGGATTTGTGGTAAACATTCTCTCGTTAACGAAAATGAAGATATCGCCTACAAATTTGCAAAAGAATTTGGAAGTGACCTCAACTTGCCCAAGGACACGCTTACAATGCCCATGCGCCTACGCGACCAAAACTTTTATTTTGAAGATAAAAGGAGTATGAAAATTCAGTTCTTTAACTTTTTTTGTTCTTTAAGACAACGGTAATGGGTATGAGAGATTCGGTTACGACCTAATATAGTTTTCTTACTTGTTCTTCTTGATTTACTGCTCATTGACTTTCCTTTCGTATCACGGCTATTGAGGGCACTTTATGTAACATATTGCTTCTTAAGTCCAAAAAGACATGATTACTTCTTAAGCGTTTAAGTTAATTGGAATTGCGCCAACAAAGTGAAGCAGCATAACAATGACACCGTTTCCCCTCGTATAACAATTTTCATCAGATTTTTTAGAAATCTCAAACAATTACCGCACTGATGATTATAATGCCAACACATAGTGTGAATAAATAAGTACTCATAATTATTCTGCATGTATTAAAGGCAACAAATCAAAACAAGAAGAAGGAACAACAAACAATAAATGACATAAGTTTGAAAAGAAATCAAGTTCAAACCTTGCCTTCGTTGGAAACGAAGCTACTTTATCGACGTTACACTTGATTTATGGGCTTCGTCGAACAACAGGGCTTTTGAACAAGAAGATTGGTTAAACGACAGCAAATGGCTATATTTGTAGGCTTATGCATTGCAGTCATGTTGCAGTTAATCAACTACATTTTTTGGAACACTGTTCTGTACGCAATTGGTCGCCTAATCACTGAAAGCAGTAATAATTGGTGTTACTACCAAAATTTCCATCCGTGGTCGAAACATTTTTATACTCACCATCACTTGCGACGCCCAGAATGAGGCTCCAAAGATCCAATAAAGTGTGTATTTTTTCAGCACCAAGCTATAAATCTGTGGTCGCAAACATAAAGCTATCGAATTCAAATTTAAAGAAAGCATTAGAAGTTTTTGCGACGGTTGGTGTTAAAAATGAGCCCAATTGGTCCAAAGACTCGCCCACATCAGAACGTAATGTGCGAACATATTTCTCTCCAAAAGCCAACATAAATAGCTATTCGTTATTCGTTTGTTACTCCTAAACTGCAAACAAATAAAACACTACTAATGTCCATGTGCAGCCATGTGATCCCACATGGCAAAACGGAAAAATTTTGACGTGTAGTTTAATTAGGAATGTGAGAGTAAAAGATGCGGCACAGCCAAACATAATTGGGACGAGAAAGGTCTTGTTTTCTTTTTTGAAAATAAAAGCGGAAATTTACTGTAACTGTTTATGAGTAACAAGCAAAAAAACACGGAAAACAAAGATCAGTCTTTGTTGAGTAGGCACATAGGCGTTGACTAACGATTTTCTACGCATCTACCAAATTTGGAGTCTTCATTTCTGAAGACCAGCAGAATGTTTACAACAGACCTTATGCAGACGGACAGACAGACGTGCTTAAGTCGATTTAGAATTTGATGCTGAATAGTTTGAAGAATCTCTTGGAAGCTTACTTCTGTTATAAAAAGATCTTATAACTCATAACATAAGTTGCGTTGTTCGCATAGTATGGTAGAATATCCGAACAGTATAAATTCTGCATACCATGGCCCAACTATGAATGATATTAACGAACGTAGTGAGCGCATACAACAATGTTAGCTTTCACCTTGCCATGTGTATGCGTTTATGTATATATATGTGCATCTTCAGAGTTAAACTTTCCTGAGGAAATGTATGTAATCCTCTTTTCGAAAGGGAAATGTTTTCTTTCCTTGATTGTTTGCTATAAAGATTTACTTAAGTAATTCATGCAAACTTTTACATATGCAAGTGCATCTATAATATTGCAATGAAATTTTATTTCAAACAAATTGAATTTCAAAAGAGCTCTAAAGCTGAGTAGAACTGTAATAAAATCTGAAAGAACATCAAAGTTTCGTAATACATATAACATTATATAGAGTACAATTGTTGCAGAGATATTTTACTTTTACAACTATCACCGAAGGATGTGAGTACATTCGTTTTGTCAAAATATTTGCAAATTCAAAGGAAACATCCAGAAACGCCTCAACGTGTATCTCTCTTTGATTAGTACCAAACTTTGATTCCATCGAAGCATCTGCGTCTGGTCATCTTTATAACGTTTGTGATTAATGTTCTCCTGGTCGCAGAAATGAAAAATAGAGGATTTGACAAAGCCATTGAAAACTCACCGGTGCATCTTGGTATTGAAAATGGATCAAATCGGTCGTAAGACACTTTTGCCACATATCATAAAAGTGGAACGCCTCTGCTACCAAAAGCAAAAATTAAATAGGATTTCAACTTAATACTAATAAATTATGACAAATACAAGAAAATCGCTTATACACACCCACTATTATAGAGTATCGCAATTTTATTTATTTTGGACCCAAGAGCGAAGGCGCAGAAGCACGCTTCAGAAACACCAAAAATTACTTATGTTCTTAGTTAATTTCAAATTCAGAATGCACCTAAGCATGTCCGTCTATTCGTCTGTCCATCTGTTGACCTGTACAAGTGTATAGTATTAGTAGTAAACTTTCTCCCGTTTGCAAATATGAAGATATCGGCTACACATTTGCTAAAGAGTTTGAACATGTACGCCCGAACGCGTATGAACTCGTGTGAACTCTTCGCTTCACGTTTCTCCTTCTCGTTGCTCACAAATTGCAACAGATACATGATATAAATTTCCACTAAATTAGTTTACAAAAATAGGATAAAGGTGTGGGTATAAAGAATTCAATCACAACTCAATATAATTTCCTTACCTGGTTTTTTATTCCTTATTTTCTGGGATAAAAATACCGGATATGGAAGGTTCGGGCATAGCAGTATATAATTTTCTTGCTTGTTTCTTTCTTTTTGTGATTGGGATTCATTTAAAAACACAACGTTTTATACAAAGAAGTACGTTGCAGTACAACAAATAAATTGAAAATAGTAAAACCCATAAAGGAGGGTTTTTAATTCTTCTTTAGGTACGTCCATGAAATCAGTCAGACTATTATAACACAAAAATTTGATGCTATTCATGTGTAAGATTTGTTAGCGGCGCAATTGGGTTTGCGGCTTTCACAGATCGTTGATGGTAAAGTCGCGGTAGTAGTGATATATATATGAAGTTTTTTTTTTTTTTAGCTTAGACATTTGTCATCAATAATGACGCGTTGACGATAAATACACCAAACCATTCCATCTAATAAAATTATGCATTCATGTCCGTGATAACACATCAAAAATTGCACACTATTTTTACGTAAAAGCACATTTTTTTTTTATAAAAATCCCTTTCTTGGAGTTTTCTCACCTCAACAAGTAGTAGATTGTCTCACAGAAGAAAAGAACATTCGCGTTTTCGTTACACAAACAGCGGCAAAATCAAAATATTTAATAACGAATTCTAAATAATAAAGCAAGGTCAAAAATAAAGTAAACCCACAACAAGCGTAGGAAAATCCTTCAAGCACAGAGTTGTTAATCATATAAATGATTATGACACATTAAAAATTTTGTCAACCGTAAAGGAAGTCCCTAAATCGTACGTGGTCATTATGACCAAATTAAAAACACAGGCCGACCGAAAAAAGTCTTACAAAAGCATAAAATGAAAACGCAACCTGCAGATTGTAGGTGTCGAGGAGAAAAATTAACCGACTCGAGTACTAACCACAACAGACAACAATAATAAAAACAACCCCGGCACAAGTATTCGGAATAATAACAACAGAAAGTACGAGCACAAGAGCAAAAAACGATAAAATTACAATTTCAGCAAAAATGAACACAAGAAGGTCAACAGTAATTCTAACACCGTCAACAATGACCACAGCAGCAGCCACATGGGCACAATATGCAATAATGATGGTAATAACAACCACACCATTTTCAACGGCATTGATGAAAGCAGACAAAATAGCAGAATAACCGCAATAATTATCTTAAACAACATCATCATCTATAGCAGCAGCAGAAACAACAACAACAGCAAAATTTGCAACTATGTGTACAACAACAATAATAGCAGCAGCGCAAAAAGTACAAGCACCCACTTCAGAAAAAAGAAGTCAGCCAACGACAATAACAATGAGTAAGAAAGTTATATTGGGCAGCAGCCGAATCTCGCCCACCCACCACATAAACGCTTTGTTCGCTTAAGATTTCAACGACCAAGAAATCGATTTTTCTAAACGCCCCAAGATGTGTTAACGTTCACCAGATTGGCATAACAAACCTTATCGTATTCTACTCTCCAACTCCTTTTATTTGCTACGTATATCAAAGATATTTCTAAGAAAATATTTATCCACTAAGTCGTGACGCCTACCACAATTAATTTAGAATTAACACGTTTGGCTTTTCGCATTCTACTATCCACGTCTTTTGATGTGATACCAACTTCAACGATATTGTAACGAAAAAATTCATTCACTATGTCGTGACATCCGAGATATTTTATTTGGAACTAACACACGTAACTCTGCGCATTCTACTCTCCAAGTTCCTTTGTTTGATACCCACATCGATGGTGTTATTAAGAAAAGCCTTATCCACCAGGTCGTGCTGTCCATCATATTCCTTTTAAAAGTTAAACTATTCTGGAGCAGATAATGCTCATTTGAGGAATGTGCCAAATATTTTTAAACATTCAGTCTTGTTTGCGTTGTAATAAATGAGCATAAAACCTTAAGAAAGTGAAAAAATAAAATTTAACTTTAATTATAAGTTTGTGTGGCATGGCCGAGTTTTGCATTTTTGCAGGTAAAAGGTAGACTGCTTCGTAAAGTAAGCTGTAAGCAATTTCAGATTTGAAACTTTTATAATTTCTGAGTAACGCGCAAGAGTCATAAATTTTTGTCAAGGGAACGGAGTTGCGTCCAGTTTACCTTCCACTGCGGGCTTTGGCTGATTTTCAATATCAACTTGGGTGCGAAAACTTCCAATGCCTCTACCAAATATGAAGTCGATATCTTCATTTTTGCTCCTAAGAAAATGCCAACAACAAATACCACACCGACATACAGATGGACAAACATGGCTTAATCAATTTAAAATATCGTGCTGATCAAGAATATATCCATACTTTACAGGGTGCCCGAAGCTTCCTCTCGGGTTATACATACATTATGAAAAAAACAAATGAACCCTCATTCTTCAGAAGTGGGTATAACAACAGTTTCTATAGTGTTAACCGTTACCTTAAAAAATACAATAAAAGTAAAAGAACTGGATTTTCATGCTCTATATGAAGCAGGGAGTGGGTGCAGCTGATTTTTTTCTATTTTCACAATAAAAATTTTTATCGCACAGGCATATGGGCGTTGTAGACGTGTCCTTGTTGAAGTTTAAATCGCTTCCAAATTCTTTTGCAGAAGCGATATCTTCATGCATACCATAAATACTACAAAGTTGCGTAAACAGACAGATGGACAGACGAACAGGCGGTCATGTTGAAATGTTGAAATTTAAAATTG